>OX465245.1:20238295-20539911 GCA_949987775.1 Aproaerema taeniolella
TAGATTCGTTCAAAAATCTATTTCAACTTATTATTTTGAGCCCGTATTCCAAAACTCCCGCGTTATGAAGCACGAACTTATTCTATTCTAACTCGGAAATTTGTCATACATTCTCTGCTTCGAATTTACTTATGCAATAATGTTTGACGTCTCTATATGAAAATTAAGCACTCCGAGCTAATTCAACTATCTGAATGACCTACTTCCCAAATCCCTAGCTCATGGTACGTGCAGCCTTCGCGTTGTCGAAATTCACCCTCTTCACTCGAGTGGATTATCATCTTGCTTATGGTTTGTTAGGCACGAAATAAGTGATCGCGTATTTTCGGCTTTCTCGTTTTGTCCGTTTCTCCCATTTTCGCAGCGAGATCAATTTTTGACTTTTTATCAACGTCTCGGATTCAGTGCGGCGAAAACTTCGAAACCATGAGTTTTTCAACGAAAATGACTTCTAGCGTTTCCACAGAGTTTGCGGATGGCTTTAGACGGAACATGTGCCGGGTCTCATCGGGAACCGTTTCTATTTTTGCTCATGGATATTATGGATAATCTGAGAGTTTTCTAGAGAGAATATCATCGGTTCTTGATTCCCGGTTTTCTCCACTTCAAGTGCCTCCGCAGAGTCGATTGTTTCGATTGGTTGACTCGAGTGCTGTCGACGTTACGATGTAGTCGTCGGTCATCTGATCGTGCGCACGTGGTGCTGGTCGAAGTCGCAGAAAGTTCATGGAGTTTTAAGTGGCACCACGTTAAACTGTTTGCATTCGTGAACGTTTCATGCGATAATGGCAGCCGAGCTTCCGATGCATCAGATTGACTCAAACCCGCCATCTTCCAAGCCACGCATGGCTTCTAATGGTGGAGGCGGTGACCAGAACGCTGATCGGTTCGTTCCCTTTCATAATTTCCTTGCCGTGAACTCTGCACTAGACTCACAGAGTCCGAAACACTAGATATTCTCAGTCAGCACATAAGACGAAGCCAGAGACTTGCATGCGCTCGGTAAGCTATGATATGCGAATGCGAATCTGTCATGACAGACGTGACGGGCCAAGACATCATTATATCGACGCTTGTTACGAAAAGTAGAACGTTTACACGCTAAATTACAGATAAACGTGCTACTTTTCGTAACAAGCGTCGATATGAGATGAATAAGTAGGAGGTAGCAAGTAAGAAATCCATTGCACAGTTTAGAGTAGAGCTCAGTAGCACTGTGTATCCATGTGACGAGCTGGAAGGTGTCATGAGCGATGTAACACGCTCTACGATGTAGAAGCGGCTGATTGCTCAGACTGTCGCACTGCGACTCCAAAAGCAAACCAAGCGTTACTTGTGTTCAGCAACATCCATCTCGCATGTAGATAGAATTGTAATGACCGTAAATTGCATTATGATTTGCAAAGATTTTGTATCGCTGGTGCTTAGAGCTTGAGTAGCGTCCAGTGACGTCAGGCGTGCTCGATGCAACTTCGAAGACCATCGACGCTCATGCATCGTCTATACTTTGCAGGCTTATCCAGCTTCGCTGTTTGGTCATCATGAATTGCTCTCTCACGAGCTAAAGTCACAACCAAGACGTCAAAGTGAGAAATATGAGTTTTTCTTAAGCGAGAGTATTCCCGTCCAGAAACAAATTCAATGTCCCCATCAAATAGTCACGTACGGAGCGACGGTGCAACTACGACACGTATTCGCACATTGTTACGAACTGATAAGCGTGCACTGATGCACGCTCTATTTTTTCTATTTTCTATTTTCTTATTTTTTCTATTTAAGGCCGGTGCGTTTTAAGCATGTCGTGCATAGTGTAGCCGCACCGCTTGGCTGTTATCGACCTCTGACCTTGCCGCTATATAAAATAACAATGAGTAGTGGTCGGTGGTTCCGTCGGAGAAATTACATCTGAAAATTGTGCCACGACTTGGATCATGCCCATATCTATACAAATGCTTACTTAATTGGAAGAGTTGTTTAGCCGAGCCTTCTGGTAAACGCTCAGGATTTTGTCGTTGGATCGTTTAACTATGCCGAATAGTTGTTTTTCTATGGAGTCAGAGGGAATCCTAAATAAGTCATTGAGAATGACCAACGTGTGACAGTTCGTGCCAATTGGCATGTCTAGCGGTCCTAAATTCCCATCGTTCCCCCAATCACGATCGAATTTCACATTACTGGAGGTTGAATGACGCACAAAGTTTCAGACTAATATCGTAATTAGCCACTCCCATCCCTACATGTTTACAGTCTCGAAGTTTCTATGCTGATGAGCACACGTCGATGCCTTAAAGTAAATGTTCGTTTTTTAATGTGTGTCAGTGGTTTTGCGAGCTCATAGCCTATTGGAAGTCACACTCGGTGTGGATTGTATGATGAACAATTTGAGAGGACGTTGCTCAGGGGTAAGTGTTGAAAGAAAAGTGAAATGTTCCATCAAAAGTCCAAGTTTTAACTTAAAAATGTTTGTTTCGTTCAAGAATTACATTGTTTTTTATTCTTTTCTAGTCAACTTATGGCAGGCCGTGGTGGTTTGACAAATTCACATTAGCCGCTCACAAGGTACAGGTGGAGCGACTGGAGATGCGAATTGCGCGTTATCGACTGTGGCGCGAGGACAGCATCTCGCGAGAATTTGATAAATTGTGCCCCGACGGAGTACCGGGCGACTTATTCGGGCTGCGGAGGCTCTTCGACATGGAACCGTTCCCGGTCCTTGTGGAGCATGAAGGGTGGACGGCTATTTGGGAGTTATTTTCTGAGAGGCCATTGTTGATGCTGTTTGCGCTGAGGTTTAATCGAAGAGAACTACAGATCCCAAACCTCTAGTGAGACCGCGTTCTTTCTAGTCAAGTTTCAACCTGTATCAATATCAATTTATTCGTGTTCACCTTTCGAACCTCTCGTAGGTTTGCAATAATTTTTCATCACCTTTACGTGTCACTTTTTCTATGTTTACATTGTTCCTTTCCATATTGTTGAATATACCAATTTGCATGTATGTACTTTTTAACGTGCGAGTGCAAACGTAATTTCAACCTGGGAAGACCGAGGAAACATATCGGAGCTACGAGCTGCGGAGCTACATCATGGTTAACGTTGTCGAACTGCATAAGTGCACTCTACGCCTCCTGTCCAGAAAAACATTTGCATCACGAGGATCCACAAAACATTGTCGTGTGGTTACAAGATCATGACTAATCTGTAATCGTTTCGTACGACCTTAGTTAACTGTAAAGACGTACGTGCCTTATATAACTTATGCAGAACTCTCAAACATGTTTATAGTTCAAGTTCTGTTCTCCATGTACGTGCCATGTGTGTATCGCCGCCGCATTCGAACCATGTCCTGCAATCGGTGGTCCAGCGCGATAAGCACTATATGATAAGCATCATATGCGAGAACGTATGTTAAGGAACTGTCAAAACAAAGAATAAAGTGTAGATAAAAAAAAAAAATGTGTGTGTCTTGATTCTTTTTTCTAACTATTCTTTTGTACCCTCTACCATTTTCTTTTCTGATAAGGTTATCACGTTCCTTGTAGTCTCATGCACCGTGACAAGCATAAGATTGATACTTGTCATGGTTGAGCTCTGCACGTCGAGTTCTACCCAGTGATGGCAGCCGAGGCTCCGGTGTATCAGATTGACTCAACGCGTCAGTTTTCGAACCACGCAAGGCATCCAATGGTGGAAATAGTCACCAGAACATTGGTCTTACTGTTACTTTTCGTCATTTTCTTACTGTGACAACTTCACGAGATGCACAGGGTTTGAAGAAACATTACGTTCGCTTGCCATTCAGCGGATAATTTCTGCGATCGACTGTCGATGGAATGTTTCGCAAGTGCATCGATCCTGCGGGTCAAAAATATGGGATGGAGTCAAGGAAACTTGCACCATAGTGCATGACGAACTCTTGCAACAAAAAATCGCACAGGCTCGAGTGAAAACGTTTCATTCACTTGCTACGGTGCATCGGCAAAAAAAAGCTGTTGCTGACATTTAATTCCGTAATTTGCCTATTTTCGGAATTTATTACGAACATCCGGACTGTCTATACATGGAAAGGTGAGTATGTAAATTGTACATAGTCGTCGTGATGAAAAAAATATATGGACTCGTTGGCAAAGTTTCTGGTGCACTGAATCGTGCAAACGTAAATTTACGATTCCACAAAAATGTCTGCCCCCTCCAAACAGACGAGCTCTAACGCTTGCCTTTCTCTTTAACTCTCGCAGGCTCTCTTTGTCTTTTACTACTATAATGAGGTGAGAGCGGATATCCCCAAGGAATGATATAAAAGAAAAGTCGACATCTTACGCTTCCTGACATCGCTTGGATTGCCCAGAAGAGAAGAAAAAGACAATTTAACCTCATCTTATTCTTTTGTAATTTGTTAAGAGGTTCAATTTGACCTGACAATTGCTAGCGACCGGAAAATTGTACGAAGATGAGCTCAAATTATTTAAAAGCTCCAGGGTCGTTTTTCCCGACTCCTGATCCTCGACGAATTGTCGGATGAGTCTACGAATAAGCATAAAAAATGTCAATTGTCCTCGTATATATTCTCGAGCATTCATTCAAACTCTCGGACGTTCTAGTACAATCGGACATTGGCAATCTATACCTGCATAAAATCTTCTGAATTAAAAGGAACATTGGAGACGTCAAACGATATTCGAAGTTGAGATTAATGGCTGGAAGAATTTTAGTTAATTTATTTTACCTCAGAAGACAAGATCAAAATGACAGAATTTGTAATTAAATTGGAGACCGTGAGCGATCAATCTTCAATGGTGACACGCCTTGTTGTATTTTGCATGTTTTTCAGCATTTTGCCAGCATCGTAATTAATCAGAGTTCATGGAAGTTACAGAATCTGAATGAAGGACGCAGGTTTGTACTTCGGACAAGAGCGAATACAATTCGTCCTCGTGTCACTTGCAATCCACGTTGCTATAATGAATTGATGATTTTTTTAAATAATTGACACCGAGTATTTATAATCTCTCTGATCATTTACTCATAATGTGCTCTCGCAAACGAATTGTTGAGTACACTGTGGAAATGGTCTTTCTATAAACAGGTAAGTTTAATAATAATTAATAATTTAATAATAATTTATTTATTTATTTAAGCTACAGGGGCTCATTATGTGTTAGTAAAACTTAACCTATGTTAGTATTTTACAAATGTCAAAAAATAAATAGAATAATAATAGAAATTAAATACATTTAAATAAATAATAATACGTTCACAACACCTCATGCAACCAACACTCTAGTGAGGTGGCGCATGATATCAGAGTCACATCTCGCCACCACGGTACTCAGGATAGAGTTTGAGCTGGCCCGCACCCTGCAGAGCAACGAGGCAGCTCGCTTCCGCACAATCGCATAGAAATCATCTGTGCGTGCGTCCGCGAACATGCCTGATGCGCTGCAGAAGCGGGGCAGCCCCATCAATATCCTGAATCCATTATTATATTGAACTCGCAGGGCGCTAATGGTCTTTTGCGTAAAGTTGGTCCACAGGCTGCACGTGTAGAAAACCTGGCAGTAAGCTTTAAACAGGCTTATTTTAACCTGCGGGCCAACATGTTGCATCTGACCGCCAGCGCCCTACGTTCCCTTAAAACAGCAAATACATTTTTAAAAATGTTTTCCTCAACCGAGCGCATTACATTAGCAGAGGAAGTCCTCGTTCTACAAGAACAGCTGAACTGTCTTAAAATAAGAAAGCCTACAGAGGAGGAAAAAAAACGTTTAGATCAAGAGATTCACAATGTCAAACGCCTTTAGGAGAACTAAAAAAGCGAGTTACGCATAAAGTGCTCTCGGGAACGATTTGTTGAGTACACTGTGGAAATGGTCCTTCTATAATCAGGTAAGCTTAAGCAAATACATTTTTGAAAATGTTTTCCTCAACCAAGCGCATTACATTAGCAGGGGAAGTCCTCGTACCACAAGAACAGCTGAACTGTCTTAAAAAAGGAAAGCCTACAGAGGAGGACGAAAAACGTTTAGATCGAGAGATTCACCATGTCCAACGCCTTTAGGAGAACTAAAAAAAGCAAGTTACGCATAAAGTGCTCTCGGGAACGATTTGTTGAGTACACTGTAGAAATGGCCCTTCTATAATCAGGTAAACTTAAGCAAATACATTTTTGAAAATGTTTTCCTCAACCGAGCGCATTACATTAGCAGAGGAAGTCCTCAGACTACAAGAACAGTCTTAAAATAAGAAAGCCCAATACAGAGAAGGTAAAAAAAAACGTTTACATCGAGATATTCACTACGAGTATGTCCAACGCCTTTATGAGAACAAAAAAAGCGAGTTACGCATAATGTGCTCTCGGGAACGATTTGTTGATTACACTATGGAAATGGCCCTTCTATAAACAGGTAAGCTTAAGCAAATACATTTTTGAAAATGTTTTCCTCAACCGAGCGCATTACATTAGCAGAGAAGTCCTCAGACTACAAGAACAGCTGAACTGTCTTAAAATAAGAAAGCCCAATACAGAGAAGGTAAAAAAAAAACGTTTACATCGAGATATTCACTACGAGTATGTCCAACGCCTTTATGAGAACAAAAAAAGCGAGTTACGCATAATGTGCTCTCGGGAACGATTTGTTGATTACACTATGGAAATGGCCCTTCTATAAACAGGTAAGCTTAAGCAAATACATTTTTGAAAATGTTTTCCTCAACCGAGCGCATTACATTAGCAGAGAAGTCCTCAGACTACAAGAACAGCTGAACTGTCTTAAAATAAGAAAGCCCAATACAGAGAAGGTAAAAAAAACGTTTACATCGAGAGATTCACAATGTCAGACGCCTTTATGAGAACAAAAAAAGCGAGTCACGCATAATGTGCTCTCGCGAACAATTTGTTGAGTACACTGTGGAAATGGCCCTTCTATAAACAGGTAAGCCTAAGCAAATACATTTTTGAAAATGTTTTCCTCAACCGAGCGCATCACATTAGCAGAGGTAGTCCTCGGACTACAAGAACAGCTGAACTGTCTTAAAATAAGAAAGCCTACAGAGAAGGAAGAAAAACGATTAGATCGAGAGATTCACAATGTCCAACGCCTTTAGGAGAACTAAAAAAGCGAGTTACGTATAAAGTGCTCTCGGGAACGATTTGTTGAGTACACTGTGGAAATGGCCTTTCTATAATCAGGTAAGCTTAAGCAAATACATTTTTGAAAATGTTTTCCTCAACCGAGCGCATTACTTCAGCATAGGAAGTTCTCAGACTACAAGAACAGTCTTAAAATAAGAAAGCCCAATTCAGAGAAGGTAAAAAAAAACGTTTAGATCGAGATATTCACTGTGTCCAACGCCTTTATGAGAACAAAAAAAGCGAGTTACGCATAATGTGCTCTCGCGAACGATTTGTTGAGTACACTGTGGAAATGGCCCTTTTATAATCAGGTAAGCTTAAGCAAATACATTTTTGAAAATGTTTTCCTCAACCGAGCGCATTACATTAGCAGAGGCAGTCCTCAGACTACAATAACAGTCTTCGACACGATACACGCGTTGGTTATTTTATTGACAATAAATTCTTATCGCAATGAGTCTTGAAGGAACTTATTCAACAAGCTCGCCAGTGTCGTCGGCTTCAAAGGAAAAGGACATTTTGATACCATTGGACATAATCCTCCACATGTCCAAATACCTGGAGTTCGAAGATCACCACAATTTCATCAAAGCATTTTGGCCGAATGGTGATGAAGTCGAGGAGGTTCGAGCAAAGCTGTGGCGGGTGTCGACGCACCAGGTGACAACTGAGTTTTTCAACGGACAGCTTATCTCCGTGACATTTAACTACAATCCCTGGAGAACAGACGACGAGCCTCTTCTAATAGATGTGACAAGTTTGTCAGGGATATTCAGTGACATCGATGCTGCGTTGGTGGACCAATTTGCGAGCGTGCAGACGCTCCACAATTTCACCAGGGATCATGTTCACATGGATAAGTGTTCGGAACTACGATATGCCGATTGCTTCTGTCATGTGGGATACCATGAGAGTTTACGTGGCAGAACTGTCTCAGAGTCTCCAGCGGTCCCCTGCCCAAACGGATGCTCTCATCATTACTGCTCGCTGCACGTGAGGTACTGGGTGGACATCTACCTGCTTCCTGCCATTTACAACTCTCCAGCGTTCAAATCAGCGGCTAGCGCTGATTCCGAACAGTCTAACTACCTTCACTGCCTTCATCTGTACGACCGTAGATCGCGCAGCTGCACATACACGTCACGAAATTTCATGTTGTAAATAAAATGATACATCGAACAAGTATTTATTTTTCTCTCACACGATTCAGACTCAGTTTTCTCTGAGTAACAATTAAACTCTATGCAGGTCTTATCTGTAGAACTACTTGAAGCTACTTGACCGCAATGACCGTAGTCTCCTGAGTACGAGCACGCATACAATGCTTCTATTCATTAACAGTTGATAACCCTTCGTACTCGGTCTGTGCGGTAGAACAATCGGTATACGAACGATAGATCTTAAATTTTATGGTAGACGTACTTGAACAATGTCACGTACGACTCACCGCCGTGTTCAACTTGCTATACTTTTATATGCATGTGAACGCGACTGTAGATATGATATCGAACCGGGTTATGAAGCGCGCGCTCTCCGAACTGAACTGTTGAATTTGATAAACATCATATTTCAAATATTATTTATGAATATGTTCCTTGGCGACGAGTTCCAATACTATGGACTTTATGTTTTAGCTGTCAACTGGAAGGAAGGACTGCGAGAAGAGAAGACAAACCCTATGCAATGGCTGTTTCCTACTATGACCAAGTGTACTTTTAAGAAATACGGTCCTGCTGGATCTGTAGAACTAAGAGACGGACTGTGCGTTCTTACACAGAATACAGTTAATCAGAAAATGTATGTGATTTTGTGGTTCTGGTTCCACATCTTGGCTGCTATAAGTGCATTCGCTATTATGTATCGTATATTTACAATAGTTTTTCCTTCAGTCAGATTGCGCAGCTTCCGCTCTACGTGCAGTCTGAATAGTGCTAGAGACATTAACGTAGTGTTTGACAAGCTATGGATAGGGGATTGGTTTTTGCTATGCATGTTGCAACGGAATATTAATTGTGTAGCTTACAAGGAGCTTATATTCCGTATAGCACGAAGTTGCGACTCCAACATTTGTTCAGTACGTTTAGAAGGTATTTCCAGGCCATGTGTAAAGTGTACGGAGGTATAATTTTTAGATTACTGCATCTACAGGATAACCACTGTGAACGTCTGAGTCAATTAAGTCTACACATAATATGTTTTATAAGCACAGTTTACAATTAGCTCCCAGCTATCAGCTCAAAGCGTGCTTATATGTGATATTTGCTAGTGTTTATTATACATTTGTATGTGTTATCTATATATATATATATGTAGATGTAAGCATGTATATCTCTCTCTGTCTACTATATCTCTCGTTGTTTGTAAAAAAATTTATCATTCCAATAAACATGTGTTCAAGAAAGGTTATCCCAATCATTACGAATACAGGATGCGATATTGGCTGATGGCCAACCAGCCAATGTGACAAAATTATAGGAAATCTCACGTCATTGATTGTATTTGTTGATTTCTCACGCTAATTTACCTCTTGATGCAATTTTTGGCCATCGCTCATACCACGTCCACCTTTCGAGGAGAGCACAGCAATCACACGTCTGCGAATAGTATCGGAGAGCAGACCATCCCCCTGTTAACTGCTTCGCCATGTTCCGGAGATTATTTGGAGAGTGTGTTACGGACGATTGTTCGGATGCACAAGAATATCGTCGCAATGAGACCAATAGCCAGGAGCAAGAACCCGGGCAAGAAACGGAACCTATGGGAGAATGCGATACCCGGCAAAATTCCAGCCAAAAGCGAGGCTCTTCACGTAGGCGAAGATGGAGCAGTCAACGCACATCATCGTCCATCAAGCGAGAAGAGGAACGTCAGCGTAAGACATCAGCTGCTAACCGAGCCGCGGACCGTCAACGTAAGAAGTCTTCCGCTAAAAGAGATGAGAACCGGCAGCGTGAAACATTAAGTGTTGAGGGAGAAGCCGAGCCTCAGCGTAAAACATCGGTTGCTGACAAAGACGGAGGACCTGCTCAGCTCTGCTTCGATCGAGCGAGAAGAGGCCTATCAGCGTAAAATATCTGAAGCAAAGCAAGAGGCGGAGCGTCAGCGTAAAACATCAGCCGTGGAGAACAAGTCGACGCTCAGCCCGGAACATCGGCTGATAATAAGCCAGAAGATGAACGTCAGCATAAAACATCGGACGTAAAGCGATATGCTGAGCCGCAGCGTAAAATATCACAAGGTAAACATGCCGAGCAGCGTCAACGTAGAACATCGGTTGTTAGGATGTCCGCACAGTTCGCTTTCATTGTCAAAGTGGTGCGCCGTGCTAAGTGATCTGCTAAGCAGCGTAATCTTTAGTTATATGCTAGTAGACATAGTCGACAGGTTTTCAATGTTTTCTCGTAGTGATAAGCACACTTAGTCTGGTTTATTAATAAAAAAAAGTTTAGTTGAACCTCTGTAACGCTGAAGCTTTATTTGTCTTGGTTTTTTTGTCATGTACGTATATATACATATATAATATTTGTAAACATGTACATACACTGGGCGTCAAAAATAAGTAGTACAGTTTTAAAATTGCGATTTCTCCCAAACTATAAAACTTAGACCTTTGAAACAAAAAAGGTTAAAAAGAAAATTTAATCTTATTCAATAAAAACTTCATGCATTATAAGAACTTATAATGCTTGACTTTAAAAAAAACGAATAAATAAAAACACTTTTTTTAAACTGTTGAAAGGTGTTGTCTTACTTAGGATTTTTGTGTTTGACACATTCGCTGCTGATAAAGCAATTGTAATTGAAAAGCATAGGTATCTTCAGAGAGTAAATTTGACTAATCATGCCTCTTTCACCAGAAGAATGTGCAAGAATCTTAGCTTTTCTCGAAGTGGGCATCAGTATGCGTCGTACTGCAAGGAGGGTGGGTGTAACTTTAAGAACGGTTCAGCGAGTAAAGCAAAGGTACGAAGAGACTGGAAACCATCTAAGGAGACGAGGTAATGGCAGACCCAGGTGCACAAGTACCCGAGAAGATCGCTTTATTGTTTCCACTGTGTTAAGAAATCGACACCTTAATGCAGTTGAGGTTCAGCAACAGCTTCTTCGGACCCGAACAGACTACATCAGTGAGAGTACAGTGAGAAGAAGACTTGCTGAAGCTAACCTGAAGCCTCTAAGACCAGCAAATGGCCCCAAACTTGAGACAGAGCATCGCGTAGCAAGACTACGCTACGCCCGTCAACACGTACAATGGGGCGAAGAAGAATGGGCTAGAGTTTTATTCACAGATGAGTCTCGATTCTCTTTATACACTTCAGATGGACGGCGGAGAGTCTACAGACGACCCGGTGAGCGATACATTCAAGCTTGTATCTCGGAAAGAGTCCAATATGGCGGGGGCTCTGTACACGTATGGGCTGGTATCTCTTCAGAGAGTCGCACAGAGCTTGTGGTAATAGAAAATGGGACTTTGACTGGTGAAAGATATGCCTCGGAGATCCTCAACGAGTATGCAGGGCCATATTTAATAAATATGGGTGATGGAGCCATCCTAATGCATGATAACGCCCGGCCACACACTGCTCACCACGTACAAGAGTACATTCAGGAGGTTGGCATCAACTTGATGGCTTGGCCATCGAGAAGCCCAGATCTCAACCCGATTGAACACGCCTGGGATGAGCTTGGGAGGCTAGTCAGAAGGCGCAGTCCACCTCCTGCCACACTCAGGGCTCTAAAACATGCGCTGATAGAAGAATGGGAAAATATTCCCCAACACCGCCTCCGAAACTTAGTGTTCAGCATGCCAAACCGGATCCAAGCTGTAATTAGAGCCCGAGGCGGCAACACAAGTTATTAAATTGTGAAAAAGTTCCAAAACGTGAAAATTAAGTGGTTGACATATCGTTAAAAATTGATACTTTTTAGTATTTATCTTAATTTTAAGTTTGAAACTTTATTCATGCCAAATAAAATATAACTTTAATAAACTTCGTTAAGTTTACTATAAACTGCTTTTTATTTCATAAGTGTAACTACTATAGTTTAGGAGTAATTGCAATTTGAAAAGTGTACTACTTATTTTTGACGCCCAGTGTATATAGTATTTCAATAAACGTATGAACACGTCATTTTGCCTAATTTCGATCTACTTGATCCTACGTACTTGATCCTACGTCGATACAGCCCACTACCAAAGCCGTAAACACACTGGCCCGAGGGAGGATCGGAACAACATAATTTACACATTATTGGAATGGTTAGTAAGATAATTGTGCACTTAGCATGGTTTTGAACAATTTATACATCATCTTAAACGAAAAATATTCATTGAACGAATATTGACTATTACTATGTGCATAATTATGGGGTTTCGTAAAAGGTCACAGAGTACGAACAATATGCCACGTGACGGCGGTCGACCCAATGAGCGCTGACTCCGAACACCGTTGACGGCGTGCTCCACAGCACGAAGTGTCTTATCGCTGCAGCTCGTAGCGTGCCGGAGTCGCAGCAGTGGCACGGTGCTGAGTGCAAAAACTCGGAGTGAGCGTGCAATGCACGGATAGACCAACTAATCAGCCTCGTAGCCAAAGAGACTTGTTCCAAGCATACATTACGTTGGCTATACGCTATGTACTGACTGCAATCTGCACTTCCCCGCTCTCCCTCCTCCCCCCCCCCCCTTTGTTATACTACTCTAACTCTTGGTAAGTGGGCTTCATAGCCACGCATGACGTTGTACAACGTGTAGATACTAGTGGTTTTCCAGCTATACGACACTGTGTCGTACTATGTTAGAAATAGAAGTGGGAACGCCTAACGTATATCGTGTCGCTCTGTGTCGTAGCTACTGTTTATAGTGTACGTTGCGTGTGTTTTTGAATTTCATGAATTTCCCGTACTGAAATGTCTAATGGCCATATTGGAATGCGGTACATGTACTTGTTACGAGGTAACGCACATTAAAATAATGTTTATGGCCATCCAGATTTACGTATCACTTAGCCTAATATAAATTCTCTTCAAAACTATAAAACGCACAGTCGGGGGCCAGTAGCATGGGGTTTCACTTGAAATATGTTTAAAGATATTAGCATAGCGACATTCACTACAGTAAACTTGTAACCGTCGAACATGTCGGTCGCTTTGAACGCTTTGCGGGACCTGCTAAAAGTGCAGGCGATTAATATCGATACCCATGTCTTTCGTCTTCATTACAAATTAACGGTGATTGTTATTCTGGTGTTTTCGCTGCTGATCACCTCGAGGCAGTTCTTCAGAAATCCTATGGAGTGTTACTTCCCAGACTTCCCTACCATCTCCCTGGACACCTACTGTTACATCCATTCAACGTTTCTTGTCAAACCAGTGGAGAAAAAGCCAGTGCCTCAAAAGTGGCCATATCTTGGAGTTGCCGCACCGACGGAGAAAGACACCGTAAAGTTCTACGACTACTATCAGTGGGTCTTCGTCGTATTGTTTGCACAAGCAGTACTCTTCTACTTGCCGCATCACATATGGAAAGTATGGGAAGGTGGACTGATGAAAATGTTAGCGGCGGACCTGTCATCTCCAATGATAAGCGCAGATTGCGTCAACAAAAATACGGACGTATTGTTAGAATATTTCCAAAAGCAGCTGCATTTGCACAATTGTTATGCCTTGACACAGTTGACAGTTACAAGCTGAAAGACTAGAATCAACGTCGGAGGCTTGTTCATTCAGCTACTATCCCAGGAGCTCTGCATCTTTGCATACACAGCAAGCGCTAAAATTCGATAACGACTGTTAGGATGCTGATAACCACTAAGGCCGTATTAAGTATACGATTTGGGTTGTCGCATTGTTCGCACAGCAAGGCTTGCATGAAGACTTGTGCCAAGATATGGAGCACATGTCGGGTTATGTTCACTTTTACAATATACGTTTCAATTTCACTGTGCGTCGAACAGAGTGCAGTGCATTGGTTTCCAAGGATCAGGCAACGAAAGATTTAAGTTGAATGGAAACAATTATGTTGGGAGTCACCTTGGATATATAACTACATACAAGCGATCCTAAAAATTGTTGAGCCTCAGACTTCTGAAGAGTGTTGAACACGCTACGGGAGCATGGTACGAAGTGAAGTACTCTCGGAAAATTTGAGAGCGAACATGAGCTTCTGTTAACTTTGGCACGATGCCAGAGTTCACACAATAAAATCCCAAAATACAATTTCTCGAGGCCATCCGCAGTCACGTACACGATGCCTGGTCACAGTCCGAAGCTACGATGCGGGCGCTCGTAATGTCAACCTTATAGCTTCTTCCCAGTCAAAGATCGATCACATACAATGCGTTGAACGCAAGTTTTTCTCCTCGGGAACCAACGTGCTCGGTCCGAGCTTCGAAGAATTGTTTTCAAATAGGTAAGTAAGTAGGTAGGTAGGTAAGTAATAGGTAGGTAAGTAAATAGGTAGTAGGTAAGTAAAGGTATTCCAAGTCTACAACAGAGAAATTGTCACGAGAATGCATACAGTTCGATGATAAGGGAGAGTTGTTCGGAGGCTGGCTCATGACTAATGATTTGTCGTTAACCTCATGGCTCGTCCAACCTTGCCGGAGAGGAATCGAACCGCATATAACGTATGAACTAAACCGAGTAGTAAGCGGTAATAAGCAAGCTATGTTCCAAAAGTCTGAAAGACTTTGCGAATTAGCAAGGCCCGATTGGAACAATGCCCCAAGTTTCAAGATAATCTGAAACTGAACCCGAAAAAGCATGAAAAAGATGCCCTAGAACCACAAGGTTCGACGTGGTGGGTAAAGACCAAAAATCGTCACAGATCAGGTCAAGACATTCAGGGTTCAAGATAAGAATTGCAGCAGATTCACCCAAAACATTCTTGCTAGATATCACTACTTGGCCGAATGTTACAGATAGCCGAGTTACTAAAAACAGTCTGATAATCTCGAACCACGCGCATCGCTTTGGGGAAAACCTATCCAGAAAAATGTAAATAGTGTCTCATCTATATTTATAAATCGGCACGAATCGATGAAAATAAAACATTACGTTCACGAACGTCTTGCGGGTTGGTCTAGTATTTCAACTACTTCAGGAAAATGAATAAGTCTGCATTGGAACATCTGTTTGATAGAGACGAAGTGGCAGGAGAGACAATCTTCCACGAGCTGGCGAGATATGGAGCGATGAGGGTGCTGTACCGGATTTACACGCGTACCACCGAAGCATTCGTCGGCTTACTACAAATGAAAAACTACGAAGGTGAGCTTTGCACCCATGTAGCAGCAAAACATCACAACGGGTCTCATGCCATACACCTTATCGAAGTTCTAGAACTGATGGGCGCTGATCTGACCATACTTCATAGAACCGTTTACGATGGAGATTACGAGCTGGCAGAGTGGTTGTGCAAACGACCACAAATCGATTTAGATGCTACAAATTACGCCGGACTGACGGCTTATCAATTAGCCTGCAAACGTAACGAGGAACAGCTGAAGGAAATTTTCCGGAAAGCCGGAGCCACCTGCGAAGAGCCTGAAGAAACTTCAAGTAAAGAAAGCGACGGAGAGTAGTGAACATGCGTCAGCATCAAGCTGTTAGTATATTATTTGTTGATTTCCGGATTGTTCAAAATGTACATTATAAAATAAACGAATAAACATAACTATTTACATAAATAAGCATTATTATTATTATCCCCTAACACGACTATTCTATAATATAGGATGGGATAGGTCGAGGTGTGCCTCATAAGCGTAGCGATGTCAAAGATTTGCTTGTGTTCTACAGTGACACAAAAGTTTCTGAAACAGTTTAGTATAGTTTTTGACTAGCTCTTGCAAATTATTATAGGCACTTTCAATATTACAGTAACGGCTTTATTCAAATGCAATAGTGCAGTGGCAAACTGTTTTAGCGCTTCCACTGCTGGCGATAACGACTCAGTATAGCAGAATCAGTAAGTATACACAAGACAGATGTTGATGGTTACCACAATCTTTACGTGAACCCGTAAATGTCTAGCGAAATGCAACGGTCGATGCATGCTATCATATACACAAAGAGGTGACCAAAATGGATGTTCCCTCATGTGTAAGAGCTTCCATAGGAATTGAGAAATACCCGTCAGTGCGACTTCAATACTACACGTAAGAGTGTTTCACGGTTACTCAATAATACCGGTAACACCTCTATATCGCTACTACCGGGCAACCAGGTTTATGATTCAGTTTGTAACGAGCACCAGCGCGGGCACTTACATACCCTTGTACATACTAGTTACCAATTTGGTCACCCACATTGATCATGTCTGGTTATAACAACAACTCCTGTCAGAGAGAAGTGCAAGCTCGGCGCGAAGAGCAGCGCCGCCGGGAAGAGGAAAAGCGGCGAGAAGAAGAGCGCCGACGAGAAGAGAAGCGGCGCCAAGAAGAACAGAACCGGCGAGACGAACAGCGTCAGAGAGATGACGAGCGTCGGCGAGATGAGCTTCGTCGACAGGAAGAAAAAGTACAGCAACATGCGGCCGAATGCCGCAGACGGGAAGAAAGAATTAAGGAACGAGAGGAGGCAGCCAAGCGATCTGCCGAAGAAGCTCGAAAGCGAGCAGATCGGGCTCGCAATGCGGCGCTGGTAGCTGGCGCGGCCGCAGCCGCGAGAACGTGGTTCAGAAAATAAGCGTTGGACTTTTTCCGCAATCCTAATCCATAAGGAAATCAGTATTCCTTCTAATCTCATATAGTGTATAAAAATGTAATTGTGCCATGTAATAGGATAGGGCCAGGTTTTGTTAGCTGCGCCTAACATATTAGCATACTCGCTTACTAGTATTACTTTTTAACATTAATAAATGGATGAATAACAATCTCTGATTTTTTCACTCTTTCTCCTGATAGTGTATGATTTTCCAAAAGGTATTGAGACCCTGGCAGTCAGCTCTGGTGATCGTAGTCCTAGTGGGTTTGTATCAATGGCATGGAACATATGGTAAGTTGCTTAACATATGAAACGTAGGTAGGAAAAGCAATCGCCACGATCTTTGTAGGCTCTGAAGACGTTGACACTTTGCTTGCAGCCTTAAGCTGCAATTTTCCAGCTGGAGATACTGACATATGAGATATTGCATGGCAGCCAGTTAGCATTAACACAGGGTCTGGTTGCTACAAGTTAGTCTTCAGGCAGAGTAGATTTGCTATTGTAAACAAAGGCTTTACCCCCTCCACTCTATTCTGATAAGGAAACGAGAGGGGTGGGGCATAACCACCTGTTATCGGTTTAAGTCTTTCAATTGTTTATCTTGATTGCTTTGGCTCGGTACTGTTGGATGTTGCACGTTAGTTTTCATGCACATACCGTAACGTCTGTAACTAGACTCTGCAGTCCAAAACGAGGCGGAGGTATAGTAGGCTGTGAGTATTTTTTAGATCTTTCAGAATCAGATGTGCAGCAGCAAAATGTATGCTGAGGTGATATCACCCGTGTCCACGATTGCATCATTAACGGACAACCTAAAGTTTATAGCTTTTGCTTATCAAGTTTTATGTTATTTTAATTACTGCTACAATTTCATATTCAGTTGATCTAAATTCGCCGGAACTGGGAAATACACCGATGAGACAAACTTACTAATTAACTATAAACTTGCGATAAGGATACGACGGACAAGTCTTCCTTTTTTTTCCCCTTTAGTTCTTAACAGTGTATGGATTTTAAATAGGTATAGGTATGTATCCATGTCATGTGAGACATGGTAACATAAACCCGTAACAGTAACACGGCTGATTCATTTATAACTCTGTAGAATCAGCGACACAGAAGATTAAGGAGTACAGGCGTAAGGTATTGCACCTGTGGTGAATTTTTTTAACATTTAACATTGATGCCTTTTACTAGCCCTGCAAGTGCGTGGGACGATATTATTGTAGAATGTGAAAATACAGAATAAACATTTTCGTTACGAGATCATTTGTTTTATTTCATCATTGCCGGGCCCAAAGTAAACAGTTCCTTTTGAAAATACAGTAACTACCTATTTAACACACACACACACACACACTTCCACAAACAGAGACATATTATACAATGGTGGTCACATAATTAAACAAACACCCTGCGTTAAACTGAAACAAGCATGTTTATTTAACTACCGATAGCTAAAATGGTAGTTTAGCATGTTTATTTAACTACCGATAGCTAAAAATGGTAGTTTATTTTTTATGATTATTATTTTAATAATCTAATGTCTGCTAACGATTTATTACAATCAAAGTCTATGCAACACCCATTTAGTAGTTAAATAAACATCAAGCATTTAACGCAGGGTGTCTTTAATTATGTGACCACCACTGTATATTTTATATATAACGGGTGATTCATTTAGAGGTACTTTTTTGTCTATGGTTTTTTTGACAGATGAAGGATGTGTCATATTAAAATTGTATGATATATTTGTTCAGTATTGACATTTTATCATGGAAAGACTTAGCCCCGCGCAGCGTCTACAAATTGTTCAGCTATATTACGAAAATCAGCGTTCTGCGAGGAATGTGTTTCGTGCACTTAGAGCACCTTATGGTCCACATAATCGGCCTACCGAACGCACGATTCGCTATACCGTCGAAAAGTTTGAAAGGGAATTTACATTATTAGATAATAAGCGACCAAACAGACCACATCCAGCAAGTAGTGAAGAAAATATTGGGGCAGTAGCTGAGAGTGTACGCGATGACTGCGAAGAATCGATCCGGCGCGCCGTTCGCAACAGCTTGGCTTGTCGTATGCAACAACTTGGCATATTTTACGTAAGGATCTTTTTTTAAAACCATACAAAATTCAACTTGTGCAAGAATTGAAGCCGAATGACCTAACAAATCGTCACCGATTCAGTCTTTGGGCTCTTGAAAAGCTTGAGGAAAATCCACGGTTTTCGACAAAAATTTTGTTTAGTGATGAGGCACATTTCTGGCTTAATGGATATGTCAACAAACAAAATTGCCGTATTTGGTGCGAAGAACAACTTGAAGAGATTCAAGAACTGCCATTACATCCAGAGAAAACAACCGTATTTCTTCAAAAACGAGGACGGCCAGAACGTAACTGTCAATGGTGACCGTTATCGTGCCATGTTAACAGACTATTTTTTTCCTGAAATTGAAGCCCGTGATCTCCAGGACATTTGGTACCAACAAGACGGCGCCACATGCCACACAGCACGTGAAACCATGTCTTTATTACGTGAACGATTTGGTGAACAGTTAATGTCGCGCTTCGGACCGGTGAGTTGGCCGCCTAGATCCTGTGACATCACACCACTTTTTCGTTTGGGGCTAAGTTAAGTCCAAAGTCTATATGGATAAGCCGGGTACGATTGAACAACTGGAAGCCAACATTACTCGCGTTATTCGACAAATATCAATCGAAATGCTCGGATGCGTCATCGAAAATTGAAACGGCAGAATGGACCATGTTAACCTCTGTTACGGCCAACATTTGAAAGAAATAATCTTCAAAAAATAAATGTACAAAATAGTTCTTTTATATTATACTAAAAATAACCCGATAAGTTTATTTTTATTTAAAAAAAATAGCTTTGAAAAAAGTACCTCTAAATGAATAACCCGTTATATATGTGAATTGGTGGTTATATACATATATATGGGTATAATGTGATGTAACATATTATTCCCACTTATATAACATATATGTACCCATACATAATATAAATTCTTTGTATTTAGATACATATAATAATATTATAATATAAAGTTATACAATAGGTATTAGGTCTTCATTCAATCACTTTTGAAACTTTCGTCCCATGTCTAAATAAATCGTAAATAGTTTGCGGTGCTACAACAGTGGGCCCAACTTCCATACAAATATGGGCATTGTTCTTTACATAAACTGCAATATACGTTAGTAAAACTTTGTAGAAAAAGAAAGTTTATTGTAATTCAACTAATTATTATCAAGTTCTAATGTCTTTAGGTGCTTTGAATTGTTAATTGTAATTAAGTTTTCATATATTCAAATTCTGCATATTATAATCTATTCCTACGTATTTTTTATTTTAATATAGCTTCAATAGTTTATTAGTTATCGTACTTTTTGTAAGAAAGGTAGCAGGCGCTCGTATCGTCTATCCATAAATCGGGCGCGCGGACGTACAAGGCGCGCGCGGCCGCTGTAGCGCCGGACGTTCAAGTCGCTAAGAATAGACTTATGTTTCCCAAGAAATGGGAATGGGATCCAAATATTTCGAAGAATCATGTTAGTGCTCGGCCCTTAATTATGCGGTGGTAAATAGTTAGTATTTAATTGGTCTTACAAAGAATGCTTGTCGTGATTCTGAGAAGTGATCAACTCAAAGAGAACTCAGAGCATATCTAATCGCACAGTTAAAGCTAAGCTATAAATACTAATTTCAAAAATAGGCGGTAGATAGCAATATAACCATGTTTTTTTAAATAATATTTTTATACTTATTTGGCCATCAGTCAATTCTATGAAAAATAAGGTAATTAAAGCTGTTATCGGTTAACTTTATTTATCATAGCCATTTGACTGTAAAGCTCGTAACAAGCTTGCTTTTATCATTTAATTTTTAAACCTATGGCTAAATTTTTTACCTTCAAACTCATGATTGTTGAGTTTGCAAATGCATCCTATTGTTTTCTTGATAATAAGTTATATGACTGGTAAACAGACTTTATCATATGACATTCCTTTTCTTTTTTCATAAGGTAATAGTAAAATCTAATTTAAAACATATTCAGGTCATAAAAACTCATTAGAACAGTTAAAACCGAAAAAAGCAAAAATACTCATATTCATAGAGGGTCCATTTGGATCCCAGTGATGGGTTAAGGGTTAATTATTCATGGACATACCTAGAACTGAGTAAATTTAATGGAAGTTTCGTGTTTTGGAATTAAATAAATTATTGTAGTTATTATATTCTTTTTTTTTTTTTTAGTTATATTATTAGCATCCACAGACTTTATGTCCGTGCCTTTGTCTAGATTAAGTTTTCTTGTTAATACTTGATTTTAACTTTAATACATTACTTTCCATAGAGGTTTACAATTTATAAATAAGTATAATAAATATATGAATACATAATGTATATAATATGTATATAATATATATTTAAGCGAGTGACGGTTCTTCGCTGTTGCATTCAGACCTCAAGGCATCCATGACGGCTTTGTCTCGACTTTTGATCGCCATTTTGAGGTTGTAACTGACCACTTTTTCCCTGCCTGCCGCCTCTGCTTTTTTGATGAATCTGCCTATCGCATCGTTACCATCATCCGCATAATATTTGCTTTTTTTATGAATCTGCCTATCGCATCGTTACCATCTCCGCAAAAATACAATTGATATCTCCCCCATACAATCCCTGAGGGAAAATTTTTCTTATAAGAGTGCCGTTCAGGAAACACTCCAGCATCAAGTGAATTAAGTCGTCGTGGACTCCACAGTGATCACACAATGGATTGGCTCTCTTACGCATAAGGTTATAAAATTTGTTCACTGGAATGTGCCCTGAACGTAACCTGAAGGCAGAAACAAGATTCCTTTTATTCTTTAAATGCTGCTTCTTCAATTATTAAGATGTAGCTTTCCGCTCGGGACTTCTTTCGTGGGAATTTATGAAAATTATATAGCCTCTTTCATCCGCTGATAAGCTTTCTATTGGTGAAAGAATTTTTGGAATCCGTCCAATAGTTTATGAGTTTATTCATTACTAACACATCATTCATCATCATCATTTATCATACAATATTAGTGTAAATTGAAAATCTTACCTGGCATAAGCAAAGTTAGAACAGCGTTTGGACTAAGTCTGGCAGTCCATGTTAGATTTTTTTTTCAAAATGGTCATGGCATATTCTGCGGTTTTTGAAAATGTAATGGTGATCCAAATCTGACAAAGTATCACCTACAGCCTGTATCCATTTCATAAAACGATCTGTCTCCTTCTCCGGGTTAGGAAACAAATGCAGAATTGTATTGTCAGCACCTGAAAAGTTAAAATGATTGAAATATACACATTAGTATTGCTTGAACATAAGTTCTTTAAGTTCGTTATACAAAAAAAATATTAAGATGATTCATTGTAGGATTCTTCCTAAGGACTTAATAAAACACATATCGAATGAAAAGAAACAGAATTCTATCAATTTTATGCTGCACTTACGAGTTCTGCCACACTTCGGTACGCAACAGTTTCTTTCTGAAGCAGACATTTTCCAATCTTTCTTATGCAAAATCGATGTCCAGGGGATGATGCAGAGGTCAGTCGTGTGATGCAGCGTTGTCGGAAACCGTCGGAATAGCCAAGTCGTAAAAATAAATCCAAAAATATCTAAGGCAGACATTCGCAAAACCAAACGGAATCGGAATGACGATTGACGTTTTTGACAAGTTAGATTTTTTTTCGCGCGATCAAGAATAGCTCCATCTACTGGAGTATCGAAGAATTTCTTGAACGTTTGTGATTTCAAAGAAAAAATAAATGTACGGAATGAAACGACCTTGCTATGCTCCTTGTGTATTTATAATCAAAAAGCATGGTTTATTGGACGTCTTACATAGTGCTTTCCGTCTGAATTCACCATGTTTATTTTTGTTTCATCTGAGAACAACACTTTTTTCCAGTCTTGTACCGTCCAGTTAACATATTTTTTCGCGAATAATAATCGCTTTTGTCGGTTTTGCTTATTAAGAAACGGTACCTTCGAAGAAACCCTCCCAAACAATTTAGCTTCCACTAATCTTCGGCGTACTAGTTTCGACGATACGTTTCTGGGGTCATCAGGTGAAAAAACTTCATTTCTTATCTGGTTGGAACCTTTAAATGGGTCTTTTTTAGCAACACGTGCGATTAGTGTATCTTCTCTGGGCGAGGTTTTTCTCGGTCAAGCCTTTCTGAGAACATTTTCAACAGTTCCGTGTCTTTTGTAATGGTCAATAGCATAAAAAACTTTATTTACCGAACATTTTAAATGGCCCGCTATTTTCCTATATTTCCACTTTTGATCAGAATGCAAATCAACAATTATTTGCATAGTTGAAAAGTCACAATTTTTATTTTTCCCCATTTTTAACAAAACCACAAAAACCAAATTGATTTTGAATTGCCGCCAAAACGGTTAAAAAGCGAAAGAAAAAGTTAAATTTCAAAAATGGAACGAACCATGAATGATTTTCTTAAATGTTTCTAATTAAATGTCCAAGCGGCCAGTAACAGAAAATATACCTAATAGCTTTAATGTACTATTTATAAGACAACGGGTTTTAAAGCATATGTTTTTTTATTGTTTCTCGAGTAACTTAATTGAGTTGCTATATTCGAGCAAGATTATTAGTTATTGAATCTAAATAATTTTCATGACTATTGCCCGTTGATGTCATACTTCCATAATTAATATGAAGTGTTTCTAATTATGTGTCCACCACTGTATGTCATGAATATTATCAGGTAAGAAACAGAAAAGTATTGGGGTGCTTCCCTACAAGGGCACGCAAGGCCTGGAGCAAGTTAGTCGGTGGCAGCGGCGCGGCGAGCAGCGCTAGGCAACGGGCCGCACGTCTGCCCACGACAAATCTCTCGCAGCGTGGTTGAATGAAGGCACGGCCACCAGGTCTGCACTTTAAGAGACCCTATTTAGAGGATACTAACCAGCGACCTCCTGTTGAAGAGACAGGAGGTTTAGTCCTAGACCATTTAGATAATACACACATGTCCTAGGTTGTTTAGATAATAAAAAGGTACATACCTATCAGAGGCCTACACAGTAATCCACACGCAGGTCAAGCGCACGTGCTCACTCCGAGAGCCAACACTGACACAAAATGGTGACCGGTTTCGACTCTGAAATATGGGAGAAATCCAATATGTATACATTCCTCAACGGTGATAACGTAAGAAAACGACAGATTACTTGTTCTCTGAGCGTTACATACCACAATAATCCAGCAATCTTCACACGTGGACAACCACGGTGGTCGAGACTGCAAATAATATTCTGGAAGAAATACGCAAGGGTCACTACGAGGATGAACGTGGAATGCTTTTAAAGCTATCCCGAATTAAAATTTTAGATACTTACAAATTTTAATTTGGTTAGAAAATTTAGGCCTGTTCGGGCCGAAAAGAGACAAAGAAATGTCATTCACTCTGAAACGTAAAAATCGGAACGCTGCTTGTGTTCCTTTCACGCTATTCATGAGATAACTTCCTGATTCTTCGAATTAAAAATTATTTGTTCGAGTAAGAAAAAGACATTAGAATTCACAAATCCTAGGATCATATAGACAGAAAAACAAATCGAAGTTACTACGAGTAAATATTTAAATAGAAAAGTTATTGACTAAACATACACCGGAGCGCTAAGTTTTTTAGTACACCAAGCCGGGCATAGATGACGCTGCTTGTCTCAAAAGTGAGTAAAATACTATTACAATATGTCAAAAAAAACTTTTAAAATGTTTTAAAAATGATCGTAAAACAAAAAACGATAAGCATTAACCATAATTCTATGAACCGTTTATTAGCTGTATCGTTCAGTTTTACGACTTTTTAATTATGCTAACGGATGCGGCTTGTTTAGTGCTACATACACATGGAGATTTTATTAGTTTTGATGATCGGTGTTGACATGTATATGATTTTAAGTCGAATAAAATCAGTAATTGATGATCATTAAACTGTCAAATTGGAGTCGTAGGAGATTAAAGCGATAAACTTGTTTTTCTGAACAACTCATCTACTAGCTACGGAGTCATGGATCTTATCAAAACTCCAAACATGCGAATGAAAACAATCTGCATCGTCTTCAATTGGCTCAAGTGCGGGATGGTGTTCTTCGGAATAGAGCACTGCCTAGGTCACATGAGTAATAACGTCTTAAGTGACCTCGCCATATCAGGTACATATTGTCCAAAACTTTCTTGATCAAACTGGACAATCACCTTGTTCTCTATATTAATACTGTGTTTTATCTTCCAGCTACCCTCCAGCTCCCAGGACTACTGATAGTCTTCTTTCTGATTTCACGAGTGTCTCGGCTGAAAATTTTGATCGTCGCGAATGTGCTATCAGGAATCAGCTTGCTGCTAATCATTCCATTCTACAACAACGACGCCGTGAAATTGGGACTGGTGACAATATCCCTCACCTGCATGACTGTCAGCTTCCCGACGGTTTATTTGTACACGGGAAAGCTGGAGGTCTACTATGAAACGTGCGTCCGTAATTTCGGGCCCGTCTGTAACCCGAACGAAGTACGTGACTCGAAGCTACCACGAACTATTTTCGGATTCGTAGGTTTAGTACGGACGCAAGTGACAAGTTACGTGAACGAATGATATCAGAATTATTGAAAAAGGATTTTTATGGTGCCCGTACAAAAAACCGGTAATAACATTAAAAAATAAAATTACCTATAATAATATAGTTTCAATACATTCAATCAGTATATTTATGTATTTAATTTAATAATCTATAGTTACGATTAGTGGATCGCAGCATCGTATGTTATTAAAACATAGCCAATTTCTAACAAAGAAATTTTGTTGAGTGTTTGCAATGAGGGTGAGTGTTGAGTAATGAGGATGAGTGTTTGCAATAGTTCATCTGAAAAAGTTTTCTCGTTATTTCTCGTTTGGATTTCGTGGAGATTGGTTCACATCATGTAAGTAACATAAACTATATTCCTCTTGTCTGTATTCTATGTATACTGTCTTGTATGTAACTTTAAACTTTGAATTCTCTTTGCAGAGTATCTACTTCATGTCGGCACCACCACCCAACGCAGAACAAATTGAAATGCTTCTGTCTTTTTTACAAGAGCATCAAGATCTTGCCAGAGGTCATCTGAGGAATGTCACGGGTCGAGCACGCACAAGAGAGCTCTGGCAAGATCTTGCAAACAATTTGAATGCCTGCGGTGGTACAGTAAAAACAGTGAAGCAGTGGCAGAGGGTAATATTGAATAATAATAATAATCCTTTAATTAACACAAAGCAACTTATAAAAAATGTAAGAGAGTTTTAACTAGGTAGTTTTTATATCAACACAAGATAATAAAAATTTCTAATAGGTACCTACTAGACAATTAATTAGTAACTTGGGTCCCATTGTTATTTATTTTCTGTCTTTTAGGTCTGAGCAGATCGGAAATATTTAGCAAAGAGAGCTGCCAGCACTGCCAGACAGTCTGCCACTGCTACCGGTGGTGGGCCATCAACTGCCCCACCAATTTCTGAAATAGACCGTAGGATAATATCTATAATGGGTGAGGGATTTGGAAGTCAGCAAGTGGAAGGCAGGGTACCTGCATTATATCCTGTAAGTATATAAAACAATTTTATAAGTACTATTAAAATAACTTTTAAAAAGTTTTAACATTGTGTATGATTCCTAGACACAAAATTGATATTATATTATAGTAAAACTAAGCTATAATATTTCCATGTAACTATTGTATTATGAAGTGGGATAGAACACAGTAAACTCAGCTCAAGAGTTTATTTTTTTGCATATTTTTATGTAGGTAAGAAGAACTATTATATTATCTGTGGCTTTCATTAATTAATTTAATATTATTTTCAGACAGAAGAGCCAGCATCAACTGCTTCTGCCGCGGCCCTATATACCTCATATAATATATTATATTGAATAATAATAATAATCCTTTAATTAACACAAAGCAACTTATAAAAAATGTAAGAGAGTTTTAACTAGGTAGTTTTTATATCAACACAAGATAATAAAAATTTCTAATAGGTACCTACTAGACAATTAATTAGTAACTTGGGTCCCATTGTTATTTATTTTCTGTCTTTTAGGTCTGAGCAGATCGGAAATATTTAGCAAAGAGAGCTGCCAGCACTGCCAGACAGTCTGCCACTGCTACCGGTGGTGGGCCATCAACTGCCCCACCAATTTCTGAAATAGACCGTAGGATAATATCTATAATGGGTGAGGGATTTGGAAGTCAGCAAGTGGAAGGCAGGGTACCTGCATTATATCCTGTAAGTATATAAAACAATTTTATAAGTACTATTAAAATAACTTTTAAAAAGTTTTAACATTGTGTATGATTCCTAGACACAAAATTGATATTATATTATAGTAAAACTAAGCTATAATATTTCCATGTAACTATTGTATTATGAAGTGGGATAGAACACAGTAAACTCAGCTCAAGAGTTTATTTTTTTGCATATTTTTATGTAGGTAAGAAGAACTATTATATTATCTGTGGCTTTCATTAATTAATTTAATATTATTTTCAGACAGAAGAGCCAGCATCAACTGCTTCTGCCGCGGCCCTATATGAGGTGCCTTCACAATAAGCAATCATGAATAGATTTTCTTTGTATATGACCCAATATACAGATTATTGCCTATTGTGGCCCTGGCAGCATATGCTATAAGGTGTTCTGTCCACCACAAGGAACATATTGATATGGCTTTATTATGGTGTTTTGTTAACACTGATTATTAATGTTTTCTTGTGATATTTAAAGACAGTTTTTTTTTTAAGATGTCCTGTTCAATCCTTTGGACTCTATGCACAGATTGTCTTTTATCTTTTCTATTTCGGTGTCCACTCGGTGTTGTTGTTTGATAACATTATTAGTTTTTATTCATAATTAGTGCATTTTTCCAATCAGAAAACATTAAATATTACTGCTAATGTGTTTAGCTAAGTGCGCAAGTAAAATAATCAGCAAAATAGTATAATATGAATGAAAATCAGCTGATGTGAAGATTGCGACTTCAACTGTCATCGTTGGAATTCAAAACGGGGGAAGTATTTGCTATTTATTTCTCGTAAAATTCCTCGAAATCAGTGTGATTTAGTGCTCAGTGTTATCATTACTTGCTGCAATAGTCTGAAACTACTATTCTCAACTGATTCTTGATTGTTATTAGTCACTGCGTACCATTCTAGTTCGCAACTAACTGTTTCAAATTTGTATACCATACCACCACATATATTTATTAGGCAGGTTATTGGACGGCATGTAGGCATACTTACTACATTGGGTTCTTGAATATTACAGCCAATATTATATAAATATTGTATTAATCACTTCCATAGGTTTTTGCATATGTACCCACTGAAGTGTTTTTCTGTTTTTTTTTTCCAGAAAATATGATAAGTACCTGGGACTCCAGCTGTGCAATCTACCCAGAAATTATACATACCTACCTACAACTACAATAAATTGGATTGAATACTACTTTTACTAAATTTGAACTACACAATTTACGGGGGAGTATTTAGTTTTCAAAATTTTATACTTACTTATATCTTGTCTAACCACCTTTGCCTTTCATCACTCTGTCCGTCTCCATTCTTAATTTTCTCTTCCTTCTAATAATTGTCTATGTACCTATTAGTCTAACTATCTAACTACCTACTATCACCTTCCTTATTTTATTTTGTGTTATAATCCCTTATCTGATAAGAAAGTAGATACTTCACAATTACGCTGGTGTCCTGGCTAGTCATTTCGCTTGACTTAAATGTAAAGTGGAATTGCGCTATCAACCAACACACCTCACACTACATAGACATCACTACTTGTATTACACACAACTTTGTTTGTTTAGTGAAAGTTCTATTACTTAACATAAATGTTAAGCAAATCTGAGCATTGAAATAAACATCATTCATAACACAAAAAAGGAACACTATTTTTATTTTATTAAGTTCTTTGCTATTTATTTAGATATATACTGCACACATATTAATAATTTGTTTTAAATAAACATTTTAAATTTCAGTGCCTCCATAATGTCAAACATCATGACCAGACGTGGGGCAGCTGATAAACTCCAAAAGGCACTGGACAGCCTTAAGGAAGCTGAGGCCCTGAATGACAGGCTACTAAAGGAGAGTGATGACCTTTAATTCCAATTGAGGCAATCGACAACAAAGAACTCCACGCTCTGTGAGAAAGTGATGACCTTGCGATCAAACTGTGATGAACAGCAAGTAGAAATAGACGATCTAAATAGTGTAATAAGATCCCATAGTGGACTATATGATGAATTAATTGTGGCTAAGGATCGCATCACCTGCTTGGAGCACCAGCTGCGGGAAGCTCATGATGAGCTGACAGCCTTACACACTGAAAAGTGTGAGTATTTGGACAGGCACAGTGTCACACTACATTGTGAGCTTTCGGCGGCTGAAGATTCTATGAACTTCACAGATTCAGTGGAACCCATCATGTTACCCAGTGGTATTAAAAATTGTGTAACATTAGAAAGGCATATAGGCTGCAAATTTAATTATAGATGCAAGAAAAATGTTGATAAGTTGGTGAAGCTTGTTAAAACCAACAAATATAGGTTAAAGCGATTGGACTTACTTAGTACCATAGCGGATTTTAAAAATCGTGTAAAATCTCTAGAATATGACCACCAAATGGACATAAATAAAATTGACGAAATGAGTAGTAAATTGCGTACTACCTTGCATATGTACAATGAAAGTCAATCTCAATTAAACAACTTATCCATTGAGACTTCCGAACTGTTGTTGCAGTGTAGCCATAACAGAAGTATCTAACAAGTTCATTTGCACCTGAAGAAAATCAGTCAATAGCAGTGGTTCCGAGGCCGAAAAGATTAAAGCATGAGTTGAAAACTAAGTCGGGGAAACTTCGAAATACAAGACGATTTTGTATACAATGCTACAAAGATATGGTGCAACAATTTGGGCGTAAATTAGCTAAAAATAAAGCGAAGAAAGTAAACACTTATTGCGCTCAATGTGAAGGAGAACCACATATATGTCTACCATGCTTTAATAAACTCCACCGCTATGTATAACTTTCATTTATACAATATTTTGTTTAATTAATTCTTTTTTATTACTTCTGAATTCATTTGCCTTTATTTTTTTGTTGTAAAAGTAACGTAATCCTAAATAAATATGGTAAAAGAATGTGTTGACAATTATTTACAAATACATTCCCCACAACTACCTACAAACATGTATCTATTTTCTAAAATATACTTTATAGATGTGTCCCATTTCAAAGGATTGCTCTGAGGCGCCATGCCGGCCACTCTCAAACACGAAATGTACGAAAACAGTGACCGGCGGCGTGAAAAGGCATTCTAAAGTTACCCCTCTAGTGAGGTCACCAGTGCCCTCCATGGCGCAATAAACTGAACAAGATGAGGTCACCGGTGACCCCCATGGTGAGTTCATCATTTGAGGATTTTTCTGCAAATGTGAGTAATCGCCAAGATCACTTCAGAAACAAGCACTTGCGCGACATAGTTATGTTGTATAGACGAATCCTTGAAAGAAGAGGTAATGTTGACTTTGAAAGGCTTCATGAAATAAGTGAAGAAGATCTCCATTTTTGGACTGGAATGAACCACAACCAGTTTCAGAGTATATTACAATAAACACCGTCTTTACGACAAACTAGTAAGTGCAATACTGTATTGGGCGTATATATATGTAAACTAAGATCAGGTGAACCTCACGTAAGGCTGGCATCTTTGATAAAAACATCGAAAACGTTATTACAACGCATGTTGAAACAAGCTAGACGATGTCTCAAAAATAAATACCTTCCCCTACATCTGGGGTTTGAACACATAAGCCGACGTGAAGTGATCGAAAGGAATAGGACTCTTCCGAAATATATTTTTAGTAATGAAAAGCGAACAAAGGCCATTTTAATTATCGATGGCACTTATTTATTTATTCAAAAATCTTTCAACTTTCTCTTTCAAAGCTTAAGCTATAGCTTACACAAGTATAGTAACTTGATTAAGCCATTCATTATTGTATCTACAGTAGGGAACACGAGAACGTACGGGCCATAATTCCTAGATGCACCATCAGGTGATAGTAGGAATTCCAAAATTGCAATGTCAACCCGATGCATTTGGATGCATTTGACTCAGAATGCAGTCGAATTTTTTCACCACAAACGATGGTCACTAGCCTTGTGGCATGCTTCTAGACAAGGTCTAGGCATGAATCTCTACAAAAGACTCTCAGGTGTTGCAGAAAGGTAAGAAGATAAACGCTGCAGAGCTAACGAGCCTCTTGGCGCGAAACCTAGCTCAATTCACCATTTTTTATGTCACAATACCCGTCTGTGTTTTCACTGTGTTGTCACTGTGTTTTCACTGTGTTGTCACGGGTCGAAAGTTTAACGTTAACTTATCTGTATAACCATCTGCCAATGTGTGCGACATATTGAAATTACTTCAGAGCTATCAAGGAGCCCGTTGTCTGGATCTAGACACCGCGCCAGTCACAGTCGCACGTGGTTTGGAGAGCGCGCGCTTCATAAACCGGTTCGATATCATATCTACAGTCGCGTTCACATGCATATAAAAGTATAGCAAGTTGAACACGGCGGTGAATCGTACGTGACATTGTTCAAGTACGTCTTACATTCAGCTCGAGGAGTCGTCAAGTAATGGTTCGACGTTGATAATGCCGTACGGCAACGACTTTGCGAGTGCACGGGCCCACATCTTCGCCAGCATCTCCGGCATGACGTTCTGCATCAACCAGCGACGAACGTCCAGACCTCCTGGCATCGTGGAACTAAAGAACAGCTTCAGAAGACAAAGTACATTTACGGAAACGTCACTGTTACCAGTTCGAACTACGGATCACCAGAAGCTCTACATTCTGGATTTATTCGGTCTACTGCCAGCAGTGTGTCATTGATTTCATAGAACAGCTCCAACAGCAGGACGTCACAGCAGCTCCACAGCTGGAGAGTAATAAGCATATTTTCATAATTAACTCAATTTGTGAGTTTGGTTGTTCCGATTGTATCAGGATCAGCGGTATCGCGGATATCACTTGACCCTGTAAAAGCAATAAACTTCTTTACGAGCGCAGATTGTTTCGAGTTCTCTGAATCAATGTGTTCCAATGAATGATAATAATCAAAGATAATACGATAAGCTATCTTTTTAGGAGGACATTTTAAAATTCATATAAAATTGTGGAGGTTGGGGTCATTTTATGTAGTTCTGATACAACTTTAGCGGAGAAAACATTCTGAACGGTCAGTTCACGCTGGGTATATCAATAAGACGGAGGTAACAACGATTTCAATCGTTCGTTGTTTTCTCCGCAAGTACAGAGATCAATTGAAATTACTGAGATGTCTTCAAGCCGTAAATCTGGAAACCGGCCAGAGCTACTTGTGCCATGTTTCATATCAAACGGCAAGCTGTTAGTTGTACCAATAGATGTGATTCTCTATATTGCAAGTTTCACGAACGCTGTGGATTACAAAAATTTTGTTCGAGCGCTCTGGCCCGACAGGGAAGGATGCTACGACCGCGACGATCAAGTGAAATTGTGGCAACTATCAACTCATCGGTTCACAACGCCATTCATCAACGGGGAGCCTCTGGAGATCGAGTATAATTTTGATCCTGACAGAAAGATCGATGCTGTCCTCATCAATTCAGAGTGCTTGCGTCCAGTGTTCGGTTGGCTCGAACCTCCAGGGGACGACCAATTCCTGCGCGTTGCGAGGTTGAAACAGTTTGTTAGTACAAACGTCCACCTGAACCAGTGCTCAGGATCCCGATACGCATCTTGTCCGTGTGGGGAGAACATCGACAACCATACTGCTCGATCATTCCTCAAGCCGCAAATGTCAACGTGTAATAAGCAACACTTTCATCACTACTGTTCATACCATGTCAATTACTGGTTGAATACGCTAGTTTCTTCGATTTTACACATACAACAAAATAGCGTCTACGATAAGGACGCCACTGAAGACTTTATATCATTTGTAGATACCAAGGTCTTCTTCTGTGGCTCGAAAATGCAGATCATAGATTCACTATTGTTCTCAGGATTGACGGCGTAGTCAACCAAGAGGTTCAATGACGGCGGTGATGCCTAAATACGTTTACGAAAATAGGCTCACAGTAGGTTGTCCATAGCGGCAGTCCAATCAGTGTAACCCATTTGTAAAGAAATAAAATGATTCCAATCAAGCAAGCGTACTGTTATGGCCAATACACAAGAAGAAGTATTTGCCCACCACGCAATAGATCCTCAAAGAGGAACATTTGATTCACCACACGGATCTAACATAAACCGAGAAAAAATTAGAGAAATTTTTAAAGATAATCTAAAGCGGTTTGAAAACACTGACCCTGTCTCCAGGCCCTACATTCCAAAACAAAAAACATCGCGAAAATTTTCATGAATAGTAAACGAGATTAATAGTAATGTACTGCCTAAATATTCTAATAGGTACCTACTAGACAATTAATTAGTAACTTGGGTCCCATTGTTATTTATTTTCTGTCTTTTAGGTCTGAGCAGATCGGAAATATTTAGCAAAGAGAGCTGCCAGCACTGCCAGACAGTCTGCCACTGCTACCGGTGGTGGGCCATCAACTGCCCCACCAATTTCTGAAATAGACCGTAGGATAATATCTATAATGGGTGAGGGATTTGGAAGTCAGCAAGTGGAAGGCAGGGTACCTGCATTATATCCTGTAAGTATATAAAACAATTTTATAAGTACTATTAAAATAACTTTTAAAAAGTTTTAACATTGTGTATGATTCCTAGACACAAAATTGATATTATATTATAGTAAAACTAAGCTATAATATTTCCATGTAACTATTGTATTATGAAGTGGGATAGAACACAGTAAACTCAGCTCAAGAGTTTATTTTTTTGCATATTTTTATGTAGGTAAGAAGAACTATTATATTATCTGTGGCTTTCATTAATTAATTTAATATTATTTTCAGACAGAAGAGCCAGCATCAACTGCTTCTGCCGCGGCCCTATATGAGGTGCCTTCACAATAAGCAATCATGAATAGATTTTCTTTGTATATGACCCAATATACAGATTATTGCCTATTGTGGCCCTGGCAGCATATGCTATAAGGTGTTCTGTCCACCACAAGGAACATATTGATATGGCTTTATTATGGTGTTTTGTTAACACTGATTATTAATGTTTTCTTGTGATATTTAAAGACAGTTTTTTTTTTAAGATGTCCTGTTCAATCCTTTGGACTCTATGCACAGATTGTCTTTTATCTTTTCTATTTCGGTGTCCACTCGGTGTTGTTGTTTGATAACATTATTAGTTTTTATTCATAATTAGTGCATTTTTCCAATCAGAAAACATTAAATATTACTGCTAATGTGTTTAGCTAAGTGCGCAAGTAAAATAATCAGCAAAATAGTATAATATGAATGAAAATCAGCTGATGTGAAGATTGCGACTTCAACTGTCATCGTTGGAATTCAAAACGGGGGAAGTATTTGCTATTTATTTCTCGTAAAATTCCTCGAAATCAGTGTGATTTAGTGCTCAGTGTTATCATTACTTGCTGCAATAGTCTGAAACTACTATTCTCAACTGATTCTTGATTGTTATTAGTCACTGCGTACCATTCTAGTTCGCAACTAACTGTTTCAAATTTGTATACCATACCATCACATATATTTATTAGGCAGGTTATTGGACGGCATGTAGGCATACTTACTACATTGGGTTCTTGAATATTACAGCCAATATTATATAAATATTGTATTAATCACTTCCATAGGTTTTTGCATATGTACCCACTGAAGTGTTTTTCTGTTTTTTTTTTCCAGAAAATATGATAAGTACCTGGGACTCCAGCTGTGCAATCTACCCAGAAATTATACATACCTACCTACAACTACAATAAATTGGATTGAATACTACTTTTACTAAATTTGAACTACACAATTTACGGGGGAGTATTTAGTTTTCAAAATTTTATACTTACTTATATCTTGTCTAACCACCTTTGCCTTTCATCACTCTGTCCGTCTCCATTCTTAATTTTCTCTTCCTTCTAATAATTGTCTATGTACCTATTAGTCTAACTATCTAACTACCTACTATCACCTTCCTTATTTTATTTTGTGTTATAATCCCTTATCTGATAAGAAAGTAGATACTTCACAATTACGCTGGTGTCCTGGCTAGTCATTTCGCTTGACTTAAATGTAAAGTGGAATTGCGCTATCAACCAACACACCTCACACTACATAGACATCACTACTTGTATTACACACAACTTTGTTTGTTTAGTGAAAGTTCTATTACTTAACATAAATGTTAAGCAAATCTGAGCATTGAAATAAACATCATTCATAACACAAAAAAGGAACACTATTTTTATTTTATTAAGTTCTTTGCTATTTATTTAGAAACCATTTTATAGGTTGTGTATATAATATTAAGTAGTAGATATATACTGCACACATATTAATAATTTGTTTTAAATAAACATTTTAAATTTCAGTGCCTCCATAATGTCAAACATCATGACCAGACGTGGGGCAGCTGATAAACTCCAAAAGGCACTGGACAGCCTTAAGGAAGCTGAGGCCCTGAATGACAGGCTACTAAAGGAGAGTGATGACCTTTAATTCCAATTGAGGCAATCGACAACAAAGAACTCCACGCTCTGTGAGAAAGTGATGACCTTGCGATCAAACTGTGATGAACAGCAAGTAGAAATAGACGATCTAAATAGTGTAATAAGATCCCATAGTGGACTATATGATGAATTAATTGTGGCTAAGGATCGCATCACCTGCTTGGAGCACCAGCTGCGGGAAGCTCATGATGAGCTGACAGCCTTACACACTGAAAAGTGTGAGTATTTGGACAGGCACAGTGTCACACTACATTGTGAGCTTTCGGCGGCTGAAGATTCTATGAACTTCACAGATTCAGTGGAACCCATCATGTTACCCAGTGGTATTAAAAATTGTGTAACATTAGAAAGGCATATAGGCTGCAAATTTAATTATAGATGCAAGAAAAATGTTGATAAGTTGGTGAAGCTTGTTAAAACCAACAAATATAGGTTAAAGCGATTGGACTTACTTAGTACCATAGCGGATTTTAAAAATCGTGTAAAATCTCTAGAATATGACCACCAAATGGACATAAATAAAATTGACGAAATGAGTAGTAAATTGCGTACTACCTTGCATATGTACAATGAAAGTCAATCTCAATTAAACAACTTATCCATTGAGACTTCCGAACTGTTGTTGCAGTGTAGCCATAACAGAAGTATCTAACAAGTTCATTTGCACCTGAAGAAAATCAGTCAATAGCAGTGGTTCCGAGGCCGAAAAGATTAAAGCATGAGTTGAAAACTAAGTCGGGGAAACTTCGAAATACAAGACGATTTTGTATACAATGCTACAAAGATATGGTGCAACAATTTGGGCGTAAATTAGCTAAAAATAAAGCGAAGAAAGTAAACACTTATTGCGCTCAATGTGAAGGAGAACCACATATATGTCTACCATGCTTTAATAAACTCCACCGCTATGTATAACTTTCATTTATACAATATTTTGTTTAATTAATTCTTTTTTATTACTTCTGAATTCATTTGCCTTTATTTTTTTGTTGTAAAAGTAACGTAATCCTAAATAAATATGGTAAAAGAATGTGTTGACAATTATTTACAAATACATTCCCCACAACTACCTACAAACATGTATCTATTTTCTAAAATATACTTTATAGATGTGTCCCATTTCAAAGGATTGCTCTGAGGCGCCATGCCGGCCACTCTCAAACACGAAATGTACGAAAACAGTGACCGGCGGCGTGAAAAGGCATTCTAAAGTTACCCCTCTAGTGAGGTCACCAGTGCCCTCCATGGCGCAATAAACTGAACAAGATGAGGTCACCGGTGACCCCCATGGTGAGTTCATCATTTGAGGATTTTTCTGCAAATGTGAGTAATCGCCAAGATCACTTCAGAAACAAGCACTTGCGCGACATAGTTATGTTGTATAGACGAATCCTTGAAAGAAGAGGTAATGTTGACTTTGAAAGGCTTCATGAAATAAGTGAAGAAGATCTCCATTTTTGGACTGGAATGAACCACAACCAGTTTCAGAGTATATTACAATAAACACCGTCTTTACGACAAACTAGTAAGTGCAATACTGTATTGGGCGTATATATATGTAAACTAAGATCAGGTGAACCTCACGTAAGGCTGGCATCTTTGATAAAAACATCGAAAACGTTATTACAACGCATGTTGAAACAAGCTAGACGATGTCTCAAAAATAAATACCTTCCCCTACATCTGGGGTTTGAACACATAAGCCGACGTGAAGTGATCGAAAGGAATAGGACTCTTCCGAAATATATTTTTAGTAATGAAAAGCGAACAAAGGCCATTTTAATTATCGATGGCACTTATTTATTTATTCAAAAATCTTTCAACTTTCTCTTTCAAAGCTTAAGCTATAGCTTACACAAGTATAGTAACTTGATTAAGCCATTCATTATTGTATCTACAGTAGGGAACACGAGAACGTACGGGCCATAATTCCTAGATGCACCATCAGGTGATAGTAGGAATTCCAAAATTGCAATGTCAACCCGATGCATTTGGATGCATTTGACTCAGAATGCAGTCGAATTTTTTCACCACAAACGATGGTCACTAGCCTTGTGGCATGCTTCTAGACAAGGTCTAGGCATGAATCTCTACAAAAGACTCTCAGGTGTTGCAGAAAGGTAAGAAGATAAACGCTGCAGAGCTAACGAGCCTCTTGGCGCGAAACCTAGCTCAATTCACCATTTTTTATGTCACAATACCCGTCTGTGTTTTCACTGTGTTGTCACTGTGTTTTCACTGTGTTGTCACGGGTCGAAAGTTTAACGTTAACTTATCTGTATAACCATCTGCCAATGTGTGCGACATATTGAAATTACTTCAGAGCTATCAAGGAGCCCGTTGTCTGGATCTAGACACCGCGCCAGTCACAGTCGCACGTGGTTTGGAGAGCGCGCGCTTCATAAACCGGTTCGATATCATATCTACAGTCGCGTTCACATGCATATAAAAGTATAGCAAGTTGAACACGGCGGTGAATCGTACGTGACATTGTTCAAGTACGTCTTACATTCAGCTCGAGGAGTCGTCAAGTAATGGTTCGACGTTGATAATGCCGTACGGCAACGACTTTGCGAGTGCACGGGCCCACATCTTCGCCAGCATCTCCGGCATGACGTTCTGCATCAACCAGCGACGAACGTCCAGACCTCCTGGCATCGTGGAACTAAAGAACAGCTTCAGAAGACAAAGTACATTTACGGAAACGTCACTGTTACCAGTTCGAACTACGGATCACCAGAAGCTCTACATTCTGGATTTATTCGGTCTACTGCCAGCAGTGTGTCATTGATTTCATAGAACAGCTCCAACAGCAGGACGTCACAGCAGCTCCACAGCTGGAGAGTAATAAGCATATTTTCATAATTAACTCAATTTGTGAGTTTGGTTGTTCCGATTGTATCAGGATCAGCGGTATCGCGGATATCACTTGACCCTGTAAAAGCAATAAACTTCTTTACGAGCGCAGATTGTTTCGAGTTCTCTGAATCAATGTGTTCCAATGAATGATAATAATCAAAGATAATACGATAAGCTATCTTTTTAGGAGGACATTTTAAAATTCATATAAAATTGTGGAGGTTGGGGTCATTTTATGTAGTTCTGATACAACTTTAGCGGAGAAAACATTCTGAACGGTCAGTTCACGCTGGGTATATCAATAAGACGGAGGTAACAACGATTTCAATCGTTCGTTGTTTTCTCCGCAAGTACAGAGATCAATTGAAATTACTGAGATGTCTTCAAGCCGTAAATCTGGAAACCGGCCAGAGCTACTTGTGCCATGTTTCATATCAAACGGCAAGCTGTTAGTTGTACCAATAGATGTGATTCTCTATATTGCAAGTTTCACGAACGCTGTGGATTACAAAAATTTTGTTCGAGCGCTCTGGCCCGACAGGGAAGGATGCTACGACCGCGACGATCAAGTGAAATTGTGGCAACTATCAACTCATCGGTTCACAACGCCATTCATCAACGGGGAGCCTCTGGAGATCGAGTATAATTTTGATCCTGACAGAAAGATCGATGCTGTCCTCATCAATTCAGAGTGCTTGCGTCCAGTGTTCGGTTGGCTCGAACCTCCAGGGGACGACCAATTCCTGCGCGTTGCGAGGTTGAAACAGTTTGTTAGTACAAACGTCCACCTGAACCAGTGCTCAGGATCCCGATACGCATCTTGTCCGTGTGGGGAGAACATCGACAACCATACTGCTCGATCATTCCTCAAGCCGCAAATGTCAACGTGTAATAAGCAACACTTTCATCACTACTGTTCATACCATGTCAATTACTGGTTGAATACGCTAGTTTCTTCGATTTTACACATACAACAAAATAGCGTCTACGATAAGGACGCCACTGAAGACTTTATATCATTTGTAGATACCAAGGTCTTCTTCTGTGGCTCGAAAATGCAGATCATAGATTCACTATTGTTCTCAGGATTGACGGCGTAGTCAACCAAGAGGTTCAATGACGGCGGTGATGCCTAAATACGTTTACGAAAATAGGCTCACAGTAGGTTGTCCATAGCGGCAGTCCAATCAGTGTAACCCATTTGTAAAGAAATAAAATGATTCCAATCAAGCAAGCGTACTGTTATGGCCAATACACAAGAAGAAGTATTTGCCCACCACGCAATAGATCCTCAAAGAGGAACATTTGATTCACCACACGGATCTAACATAAACCGAGAAAAAATTAGAGAAATTTTTAAAGATAATCTAAAGCGGTTTGAAAACACTGACCCTGTCTCCAGGCCCTACATTCCAAAACAAAAAACATCGCGAAAATTTTCATGAATAGTAAACGAGATTAATAGTAATGTACTGCCTAAATATTCTAATAGGTACCTACTAGACAATTAATTAGTAACTTGGGTCCCATTGTTATTTATTTTCTGTCTTTTAGGTCTGAGCAGATCGGAAATATTTAGCAAAGAGAGCTGCCAGCACTGCCAGACAGTCTGCCACTGCTACCGGTGGTGGGCCATCAACTGCCCCACCAATTTCTGAAATAGACCGTAGGATAATATCTATAATGGGTGAGGGATTTGGAAGTCAGCAAGTGGAAGGCAGGGTACCTGCATTATATCCTGTAAGTATATAAAACAATTTTATAAGTACTATTAAAATAACTTTTAAAAAGTTTTAACATTGTGTATGATTCCTAGACACAAAATTGATATTATATTATAGTAAAACTAAGCTATAATATTTCCATGTAACTATTGTATTATGAAGTGGGATAGAACACAGTAAACTCAGCTCAAGAGTTTATTTTTTTGCATATTTTTATGTAGGTAAGAAGAACTATTATATTATCTGTGGCTTTCATTAATTAATTTAATATTATTTTCAGACAGAAGAGCCAGCATCAACTGCTTCTGCCGCGGCCCTATATGAGGTGCCTTCACAATAAGCAATCATGAATAGATTTTCTTTGTATATGACCCAATATACAGATTATTGCCTATTGTGGCCCTGGCAGCATATGCTATAAGGTGTTCTGTCCACCACAAGGAACATATTGATATGGCTTTATTATGGTGTTTTGTTAACACTGATTATTAATGTTTTCTTGTGATATTTAAAGACAGTTTTTTTTTTAAGATGTCCTGTTCAATCCTTTGGACTCTATGCACAGATTGTCTTTTATCTTTTCTATTTCGGTGTCCACTCGGTGTTGTTGTTTGATAACATTATTAGTTTTTATTCATAATTAGTGCATTTTTCCAATCAGAAAACATTAAATATTACTGCTAATGTGTTTAGCTAAGTGCGCAAGTAAAATAATCAGCAAAATAGTATAATATGAATGAAAATCAGCTGATGTGAAGATTGCGACTTCAACTGTCATCGTTGGAATTCAAAACGGGGGAAGTATTTGCTATTTATTTCTCGTAAAATTCCTCGAAATCAGTGTGATTTAGTACTCAGTGTTATATGGATAACATATGGAGCTGTAATGTTAGAATTGGGTAATGTTCTTGGTTCCGGAATATTAAATGCACCTCTTTCGAGTAACCGGTTCAGGGACGAGGCATTAAATGTACCGCCGTCGCTTTGCTTTCCTCTACCTCCAACTTCAATAGTTAAAAATCTTTTCCTCGCATCAGCCACAGCTTGCAAAACGATAGAGAAATATTGCTTGTAGTTATAAAATGCCGATCCTGATTTTTTAGGTCGTTTAACCCTACAATGTTTACCATCGAAACTGCCAATGCAGTTAGGAAAGTGCCACATCTCCTTAAAATCTGACGCAATATTCATAAGCTGGTCTTCAGATGGCTGTGGCATGTGGACATTCAAATTTTTTTTCCAAATAGCTTCACAGGTACTATAAACAATCTCAGACACAGTACTAACACCCATACGAAAGCTATATGCCAAAGATCGAAATGCCAACCCAGTGGACAGATATCTGAAACATAATTAAAAAAAACAATTATAATGTAAAACTTAAATATATTTACACTAATCACCAACACTAAACAATATTTCTGACTTTACAGAAAAGGCTTTAAGGAAAAAATGGAAGAACATTCGGGACCAATTTATGAAAGAAATTAAGAAAATTCCGGTTCCTCGTTCTGGTGATGCTGGAACAGATCAAAACACTTCAATGTGGCCATATTTTCAAATGATGCTTTTCATAAAAGATGACGTTACCCCAGAAATAAATGAAGGCAATTTAGATGAAACTACTCGTATGAAAACTGCAATAACAATGATGATGATTATGAGCGGTCCCCAACTCCCCAATCCATATCTGGTGCATCTTCCAGTATACAATATACGAGCACCAAACGTAAATGTGCACAAGATGTAAGACAGGAATTTATGGAATTGGAGAAGAAAAAGTTGGAATTATTACAAATTAAACTGTCACAAAGCAGCGAAAAAACAGAACAAGACTGCGAAGATCTGTTATTTTTTAAAAGTTTGTTGCCGTACATGAAAGAATTATCTCCTATGCAAAAACTACGTGCTAGAAACAAAATTACACAAGTTATTATGGATGAAATGAATAGTGGCACGACTCAGTCTTACCATGGATACAATACATACGATTATAACACAACTAATTATGGAAATTAAACTTTGTATATTTGATAACGATAATATTAATTAAATTAAATAATAAAGAGGAACCTTGTTTGAATTTGAATGAATGCAATATGTATCCCGATAAAAATTATAAATTACTTACTATGAAAATTATTTTTTTAAACTCACCTTATAGTTACAAATAGTCTTTCTTCGGGCTTTATACTTTTATGAAAATGTGTGTCTACTTTTGAAATATCACTCCTTATTGAATCCAGTATGTAATCAAAACAGTTGACACTCATCCTGGTATATCCAAAAAACCTTAAAGGATGTTCTCTCAAATTACGATATAAAGTATGAAATTCACCATACCGTTCTCTTTCTTTATTAATCTCGTGCACACCAATTCTAATTTTTTGCATCTCCCACTTTAGGTATGAATTTTCGGTTAAAAATAAAAGATCGTCGTCCATATTCGACCTCTGACAATACGTCACGCTCGCGCGAACGCCTGGCGGTTAATGTGAACACGAGCTCGCAACGTTTCCCGCGCGTTCCTACGTGAACAAGCACTTAATCATTTCTACAAACTCGTATCAACGTCCAAGTTTCTTTATAGTGTTGCAACTTCTGAGCAAAGAGTTTATCGTCTGACCCAACCCTCCGGAACGTCTTGTAAAAGCTGCAACGAAATTAATGTCAATTTTTCTATTCACAGTTCACCGATCCCACCAGATCTCGCTGCCGATTCGAACTACGGGAAGGTGAACACCGCGTCGTCAAGAAACCCCGGGCCTTGGGGACCCGAATTGGATTTGACAGTGGCCCAGACCTGAACACATACTGGAACTTTTAAACTCGAATCCATGAACAACTTGGACACTGTTTAAGATGTCGGTTGTGTTTGATCTGTAAACCGGGCGGTTTATAATTTTGCTTATTGGAATGCTTTCTTTTTCTATTGTACTTTTCTAAATAAAAATTATATTGAGCAATACTTGTTGGTATCATTGACATCGAATGAGCTGACGCGACAACGCGTCTAGAAGGTATCCCAACTCACGTATACACCTGATAGGTCACGATCAGTCCGCTAGCAGGCTGCATGTGCATTGAATGTGCATCGGACTGACATGCAGACATAGACGTCACGCTGCAACTTGTGCAACAGTTACTGCACTCTAGTAGGTCCAGCGTAACGGCTTAGGAGTTAACATCGTTGTATGATAGAGTATGGCTCCTGATTTCAAAAATAACACCCCCCCGCTGCCCTCTAGCCTTAACTTTGAAGTCAGAGTCCGTAGTGGGCTCTTGTGTCGCGCTGACCGTATCGTTAGCCCGATGGTGCGGCCAAGACACGAAGCACTTGGTTGGCACGTAACGTTTATCTTGTACGGAGTTCATACAAGTTAGCATGTCAAAACGTATGCACTTTGTAGTGTTCGATTATTGTCGACATTAGGTACAAACTCTATCTACTACAGTTTAACTGGAAACAGTTTAACTTTCCAGTTATCTACTACATAACTGGAAAGTACTATGACGTCGGAATTTCAGGAAAACCAATGTAATCGATATACAAATTGACGCTATTAAAACTGATCGCGATTAAACCATATGCACGCTTTTTTAATTTGATTTGACAATTATTTTATATTTAATTATCGCCGATTGCGTCAATGTGGTTTCATTTTTCTGATCGTTATCCTGAAACTGTTATTGACAGGCTATTATAAATAGCGTTTATAAATTTATAATGGAAAGCAAAAGCTCATAAACAGCCACGGCGTGAACTAGTTCGTCCAGAGCAACACTGTGACCCAAGACCTGGACATCACCGTCCGTTTCTTTCCATTCGCAGCTACTGCGAATCGTGACTGCCAAAGACTGCAAAATGCACAGGATGCTAAGAAGTGAGTATATCAGTTCTACAAACTCATATCAACGTTCCGTCATCCAAGTTCCTTATTATTTTTCCAACTTCTGAGCAATAACGTTATCGTGTGCGCCAACCCATCCGAAAGTCTTGTAAGACCTCCAACGAAATTAATGTCAATTTAACTTGTTTACAGGTCACCGATCCGACCGGATCCCGTTTGACGAGAGCACAAGCCGACACAATAACGATACGACACTCCCACGTCGTCAAGAGACCATGGCTGATAGGGACCTGCGGAATTGGATTCCTCGGTGGCCCACCAGATTCGAATTAATATTAAAGATTTTAATTATCACAAGTACCTTAATACTGTTTGAGATAGTCATTACATGTCCTTTGTCACCTGTGCGGCGTTTAGCTTCGCTCATTATAGTGATGCTTTGTTTGTTTTACTTTTTAATATAACAATTATTATGTAATACTTGTTGGTTTCATTGACATAGAATAAGCTGACGCGACACCGCGTCTAGTAGCGCGTATCCCAACTCACGTATGAGCTAAGGTCACGATCGGCGCTCTAGCAGGCTGCATGTTCACTGAATGTGCATCGGACCGACGTGCAGGCATAGACGTCACACTGCAGCTTGTGCAGCAGTTGCTGCACTCTAATGGGTCGAGCATAACGGGTTAGAAGTTAACATCGATGCATGATGGGGTTGTGTCTCCTGATCTCAAAAATGACACCCCCCGCTACCCCCGACCCCTAATTTTGAAGTTATAGCCCGTACGTTCTCGAGTAACTGACTGTATATAGTATTACAATAAACGTATGAACACGTAATTTTGCCTAATTTCGATCTACTTGATCCTACGTCGATAAAGCCCACTACCAAAGCCGTAAACTCACTGCCCCGAGGGAGGATCGGAACAACATAATTTACACGTTAATGGAATGGTTAACAAGATAATTGTGCACTTAGCATGGTTTTGATAAATTGTTCAACATCGTAACGAAAAATACTCATTGAACGAATATTGACTGTTATTATGTGCATAATTGTGGGGTTTCGTGAAAGGTCACGGAGCGCGAACGATATGCCTTTGTTAGAAAAAATAGATCATCCGGCAGTAGCGCTGACTTGTACACGTGACGGCTGACTTCAAACACCTTGACATCGTGCTCCACAGCACGAAGTGTTTTATCGCTGGAGCTCGTGAGGTGCCGGAGTCGCAGTAGTGGCACGGTGCCGAGTGCAAAAACTCGGAGTGAGCGTGCAATGCACGGATAGACCAACTAACCAGCCTCGTAGCCAAAGAGACTTGTCCCAAGCATACATTACGTTGGCTGCGCTATGTGCTGACTGCAATCTGCACTTCCCCGCTCTCCCTCCTCCCCCCCTTTGTTATAATACTCTAACTCTTGCACGCATGACGTTGTATAGTGTGTAGATACTAGTGGTTTTCCAGCTATACGACACTGTGTCGTACTATGTTAGAAGTGGGAACGCCTAACGTATATCGTGTCGCTCTGTGTCGTAGCTACTGTTTATAGTGTACGTTGCGTGTGTGTTTTTCAATTTTATGAATTTCCCGTACTGGAATGTCTAATGGCGTACATGTACATGTTACTGGTTTACGCACATTAAAATAATGTTTATTGCCATCCAGATTTACGTATCACTTAGCCTAATATAAATTCTCTTAAAAACTGTAAAACGCACAGTCGGGGCGTAGCATGGGGTTTCACTTGAAATATGTTTAAAGATATTAGCATAGCGACATTCACTACAGTAAACTTGTAACCGTTGAACATGTCGGTCGCTTTGAACGCTTTGCGGGACCTGCTAAAAGTGCAGGCGATTAATATCGATACCCATGTCTTTCATCTTCATTACAAATTGACGGTGATTGTTCTTCGGACATCCTATGGAGTGTTACTTCCCAGACTTCCCTGCCATCTCCCTAGACACCTACTGTTACATCCATTCAACGTTTCTTGTCAAACCATTGGAGAAAAAGCCAGTGCCTCAAAAGTGGCCATATCTTGGAGTTGCCGCGCAGACGGAGAAAGACACCGTAAAGTTCTACGACTACTACCAGTGGGTCTTCGTCGTATTGTTTGCACAAGCAGTACTCTTCTACTTGCCGCATCACATATGGAAAGTATGGGAAGGTGGACTGATGAAAATGTTAGCGGTGGACCTGTCATCTCCAATGATAAGCGTAGATTGCGTCAACAAAAATACGGACGTATTGTTAGAATATTTCCAAAAGCAGCTGCATTTGCACAACAGTTATGCCTTGAAATATTTTTCATGTGAACTGTTGAATTTGATGAACATCATATTTCAAATAATATTTATGAATATGTTCCTTGGCGACGAGTTCCAATACTATGGACTTTATGTTTTAGCTGTCAACTGGAAGGAAGGACTGCGAGAAGAGATGACAAACCCTATGCAATGGCTGTTTCCTACTGTGACTAAGTGTACTTTTAAGAAATACGGTCCTTCTGGATCTGTAGAACTAAGAGACGGACTGTGCATTCTTACACAGATTTTTCTTGTTTGTTTCAGATGTCTCAAGTTACCAGAAGAGTGAAACGGTCAGCAGATAAAGAGTGTCAGACAGACGCCCCCACTATCAATAAAAAATGCCGAAATGAAACAACGAACACAAACCAGCCTCAGAGAAATATTACAGACGGGCAGCGAAATGTTTCAATCGAAATAGACCGATTGTACGATGACGTGTTCGAAAAATTGAATACGGCATTGTACTGTAGCAACTTTATAAAAGACTGTTTAGTTGAGGCATACTTTGACACTTTCGAGTGTTATCAAAGACTAGCAGATCTCATGGAAAGATTTAATTCCCCGGCAAATTCAACAAGTGCATCGTCATTTGACGCAGAACAAGAAGTCCCACGCGTAGAAGACGTGGACAATAAAAAGTGAGAATGCTGACGGTGCTAGTGACGAAAATTAACCCTTTAATGTTCAGCCTTGAATTCCCACTCTTAATTTGAGTCATATGTCTTTTTCTTTAAGTGACTCCAGAACATTAAAGGGAAAAGTGCCAAATATTGAAAGGAATTATCATATGTCTTTTTCTTTAAGTGACTCCAGAACATAAAAGGGAAGTGCCAAATATTGAAAGGAATTATCAAAGTTTAGTGCCATATTACTTGTAAATCAACTTGCTAAGCCGCCTATCCCTTTCGCACCTGAATCATACGATAGTGAGTTGGTTTTTTGTAAAATTCTACCGTCGCGTGGAATCTGTTCCGCCGCACCCGCCCTACGTCACACGATCGTGAGTTCATCTAGCGACCAATTATAACCAAGCATTCGCGATTCAGAAGCTCAGTTGTCGTGTGCACGCGGGCAAGATGGCGGCGTTTATTCACCCAGTGACGCGTCGGCGTAAGTATATTTTATTTTTTTGTCATTTTAAGCATTTTACTAATATATTAGTGTTAAATTTCACTCTCAATCGTGTGCAGTATCGAAATAAGTAAATTATTAGTGAATATTGAGTGATTTTAGGGTTAGGGTGAGAACATAAAGAGGCGGGTTCCCGGTGCAGACACACCGGTACGGGTAGGTACCGATCCGTACAGGTAAAATATTCCAATGTTATCATATGCGCTCACACATAAAGAAACAGGTTGGGACTTGTCGGTACCGACTACATGGACAGGGTCATACTGGCTTGAACGTTTGTCGGAGTAGGGTGGTGTCTTTAAAATGGATATAGATAACGAAGTTCTCATTGCCTTAGTATTTGAAAGAGCATCTTTATGGGACAAAAAAAATAAGTTTTATAGTAACAGAAATGTAACTGATAAGTCTTGGAAGGAAATCAGTTCAGAAATGAAACAAGATGGTAAGTATGCTAATTTATATCATTCTTTGTTTTTATTCTGCAAAACATTTTTCTATGATTTATGGTATGTATGATTTATGGTAATATTTACACCTATATAATTACACAAGCACTTCGCCCGCGACTTCGTCCGCGACATTTTTTTTTGTCACAATATACAAATAAATGGTTGTTTTAATACTCGACCGCGATAGTTAGACGCATGGCCATAAACTCATTTTGACGTTTCATCAAATAGCTGCAGTAATTATTACCGCAAAAATATACAACGCATGTAGCATTTACGAAATATTTTCATTTTAATGTGGATATATTTTTACAATACTTTATTTTTTTTATTGGAGAGGCGCGATCTTGTGTTGTCTATGGTCGTGCATCTAATTATCGCGGTCAAGTAGTACTCGTCATAACTTCTGAACGAAAAGTTCGAACCGAGTAATTTAAAGTGGAATTTACACGTACATAATCAATCTTAATTATCAAACCATTTAAATAGATAAGGATTAATATCATGAAATATCACCACTATTGGATTCTACCCGTATATGAACTTAATAATTTAAACAAAAACTGTTATTGTGGCTTAACTATAACAGTTAGGCATATACCATCGAGGATTTTTTTGTGAGCAATCACGAGTACTATTAATACATAGAACACTATTAATAAAAATCGTCAATAGTTTTCACAGCACACGCAAAATAATTACTTTTATAGGAAACATTTTGACACCTTGGATTACATTGTTCCATTTTAGGTAGGGATGTCTTTTTTTTTAAATATCATATAGCCTATAATACTCGGTAAAGATGTAGCTGCTTTCTTATGCTGAAAGAAGTAAGTAAATTTAAAATCGTTCGAGTAGTTTTTCAGTTAAATCGTAACAAACTAAGAAAAAAAATCCTAATTATTCCTCTTTACAATATTAGTCAAGTTATATCATTCATTATCATACAATAATTGGTTATGCCGAAAATATAGAACAAAATTATTTCTGATATTTGTAGCTACATTCGAAGGTGGACTCAGTCTTTGATTGTGCCATCTTTGTCGTACAAGTTTTACAGGAGTCAAGTGTCTGTCAAAGCCCTCTTTATCAATAATTATGTTATGTAACAAACACATCGTTTTTACGATTTTGTCGGCCAGTTCAATATTAGTTTCTATGCATTTAGAAAGCAAGCGCCACTTAGAATATAATCTGCCAAATGCACATTCCACTACTTTTCTTGCTCGAGATAAACGTTTATTGAAATTTTCTTCATCCTCTGTTAAGTTACTCCCTTTAAAGGGTTTCATTAAATATGTTGTTAATGGATAGGCCTCATCACTTAAAAATACATAAGGAACAGACACTTGGGTACCAGGAAGATTAGAGGATTCCGGAATATCCAATAAATTATCATTGAGAAACTGACATAAGTCTGAAGCTCTAAAGGTGCCTCCATCGCTCTGTTTGCCATAGCCTCCGACCTCTACTATGATAAACTTATAATTGGCATCGGCCACTGCTTGCAACACCACGGAAAAGTACTTTTTATAATTATAAAACATAGATCCTGATTTCCTTGGACAGGTTATGCGCACATGTTTGCCATCTATACAACCTAAGACGTGAGGAAAGTTCCAAATATTATTAAAATCATTAGATATTGAGTAAAACATGTCTTTTGTAGGTATAGGCATATGCAGGGAATGCATTTCCTCCCATATTGCAACAACTGTCTCTTCTATAATTTTCTTAACTGTTGTCTTTCCCATTCTGAAGTTAGTTGAAAGTGATTTAAAAGATTCTCCGGTGGCAAGATACCTGAAAAAAGTACAAAAACATATTACATTATGTTACGCGATTTTTTTTTTCGTTTCCTGAAAAAAAATTCTGGTGATAATTGTTCAGTATCGTTGACTGAGCAACCCCTATCAGTTTGCGGGACGCTGTCCCTTACACCCGGTATGTATGGGCCGAAATATGAAAATAAATGTAGAACCACAAAATGTTGGGATACAAGGTGTCTGTCAATGATGCACCGCAAATTGTAAAGAAAGTCTATCATTTTTTCAATTTTCGTCCTGTATTTCTTAATGAAAGCAGTTTGGTATCATGGACAGAATATATAAGAAACAATAAAAAGCGAAGCCGCGTATAAAATAAATCGTATATTAGGTTTTTGAGCACTGCTCCACAGGGCTGTCAAACTAGTTTGTTCGTACAACTAGTTCGTGTTCGTTTGACATAAATTTACCTTTATTTTATGTTTCAGAAAATAAATTGAGAAAAAGATGGAGGTATCTGAGGGATCAATTTGGTGTAGAGTTTGGAAAGATACCACCTTCTCGCTCAGGAGACGAGGCAACTTCAGTTTGTCCGAAATGGCCCTATTTTAAGTCTCTCCTTTTTCTCAAAGATGTTGTAAAGCCACGATCAGCTAGTGGGAGTTTAACTCGTCGAAAACCACTACCGTCACCAGTTACAGATCAAGGTGCTGAAACAGCAGATACTGAAACTAGAAGTTCTACACATGACAGTGATTTTTCTCCCTCACCTTCACCAAGGCATCAGGAAGATGATCATGAAAGTGGCCAACCGTCAACTTCTTCGATGTCAATATCTCAGCCCACCCCACAACAAATAAAAAGGCCTAAAAAATCAATTAATGACCAAATTTTGCACATTGAACATCAAAAACTAAATCTGTTACAAGAAAAACAAAAATCCCGAGCCCGAGAGAATCAACCAAATGAAGATAATGAACATATTTTATTTTTTAAAAGTTTGATACCACATATTGATAAAATTCCCCAGCATATGGTTCTTTCTTTTAGAAACCGGATTCAAAGTGTCGTTGAAGAGTTTGCGTACACATCAAATCCGCTATATAATCGATCTACTCATAGCTCCATATCTAATTACTCATACCTATCCGCTGACGATTCCCGTAACAGCTCTACACCGCCCAACACCGCGTCGATACCCAACCTGACGACCCAAAGCCAAGATAACCAAAATTTGGCAGAATTCTACTGTTCAGAAACCAACCCGCCGCCGCCGCCCAACACCGTGTCGATACCCAACCCGTCGATCCAAAGCCAAGATAACCAAAATTTGGCAGATTTCTACAGTACATATCAAGAAATATAAGAATAGTAATTGTTAATGTTCATGGTTTGATTATTTTCTGATTGTCATTAATAAATAATTTTAAATCTTGTGAAAAACACTTCATTCGTGTTTCATTTGTCATAAATTGAGCCCTTTACAAACGCAGCTCGAATCAGTATACGCAAAGAATTACGATACTTATACAATTCGCGTTATTTAAAAATGTTGTTTAAGCTGAAAGGAGTTTAAAAAATCATCAGCATGAACAGGTTTTACTATGAGTGCAACTTCAAAATCGTGAAAGAAAAAAGTCAGCTGTTGTGCCATACAAATGATCTATAATACCTATATTTTTCAGCCAAAATGTATAAAACAGCTGATTTGTTCTGGCGATATCGAAATTGGTTCCATGGCAGAAGTAATTGGTATTGATGAGTTTTTTTACTTCCTTCCAGCTTAAACACCAGTTTTTAGATAATCCTGTATTTCTCATAGTAATCTTCAGTGGTCAAATACTGGGTGTAAGGGACAGCGTCCCGCAAACTGATAGGGGTTGCTCAGTCAACCAAACTGAACAACTATCACCAGGTTTTTTTTCAGGAAATGAAAAAAAATATTGCTTTTCCATACAAATTGGTCTCATCAAGGTCGTCATTTTGTATGAAAAAGCAAATATTTTTTTCATTTCCTGAAAAAAAATCCTGGTGATATTTGTTCAGTTTGGTTGACTGAGCAACTCCTATCAGTTTGCGGGACGCTGTCCCTTACACCCCGTATAGGCTTTTCTTTTGGTAAACGACGCCCGACTCAGTGATGATACTACTCATGAATGCGAACAACTTTTACAATGGGACCAACTTTCCTACTCGAAAAAAAAATCAGCTATTCCATACATTTTGGTCGTAGGTATTGAGTTTTGTATGAAACAGCTGATTTTTTTCGAGTAGGAAAGTTTGTCCCATAGTAAAAGTTCTACGTATTCGTGAGTACTATCATCCCTGAGTCGGGCGTCATTTATCAAAACAACAGCATGTATATATGATAAAAAAGTATACTACACCTTTCTGTTATACAGCCTGTACTTATTATAAAAATTAAAATAATTTGATTTACTTACCTTATGGTGACAACTAGTCTTTCTTCGGGTGAAATGGGTTGACGATGCCAGTTACACCAGTTCTTAGTTAAGAGATGTTCTATTTTATTTAATACGTAGTTGAATGTTTCTGGTGTCATCCTAGTATAATCATAAAACGCGTCATCATCAAACTTTAAATCTTTTAGAAACAAATGGTGATATGAACCATATTTATTTCTTTTACTATTAATATTAGATACACCGACCGTCCTTCTTTTTCTTAATTTTAAGTAAACACTATCCAGAAGGAAATCGTCGTCCGACGAACTCGAAGCCATGATGGTCAATAAAGACAAATTTACCTGTTTCTTTATGTAAGGTATCCTGCACCGATCCGTACCGACCCGCACCGACAAGTCCGTACCGGAATACCCGCTTCTTTATATTCTCACCCTTAAAATAACAGCGCACGTACGTGACATCCGGGTTGCAACTGAATGTCTAAATACTAAAGGGGCACTTGTCCATTTTATTACCCATTTTTTTTTTTTTTTTTTCGATAGGCAACACCTATTTACATAGTTAGGCAAAAGAAAGACACTTGTCCGTATCGCATTCATACAAATATGAAATATAAAAAAAAAGGTTAAGAGCTAAAACGGCATTTGTCCATAACCATGTGCCCTTTTTACAATTATTTCTGAACGAACCTACTAATGTCAGTCTCTTGTCAATTGTCAACGGTTTATTTTATTGTGGTTTTACCTCGGTTTTTCGGATTGCAATATATTTGGTTGTTAATATTAAATAATGAGTGATATTGAAAGAAAAAGAAAAAAGGGAATTCGCCACGATGAAGATTATAAGCGTAACAAGATAAAGAAATGCAAAGTTGCTGGAGAACCACATTATAATTGGAGAGGAAGATTTGTTTCAACAAAGAATGATCCAGAACTAATAAATCTCAATTGGTAAGATTGATTAATGCTTACTATATTCAAATTTTAATATTATTTACCCAAATTTGTTTATAAAAAGTGTGATCTTTTTATTTCAGTTGTCATAGAGAATGTCTTAAGGTTATTACTCCAAGAGAAGAACTTGATAATGTTCTAATATCGTTTTACGAGATGGGATCGAAGGATCAACAGGATACACATCTTCAAAGGCTCATGTTGCTTAAACCTGTGCAAAGAAGGAGAGGGCGAACTTCTACAGCAGAAACGGAGAGGAAACCTAAAGCAAAATATATTGAATATTATTTATTAATTAACCGTGAGCGAATTAAAGTTTGCAAGAAGGCTTTTATAAATGCTCACAATATTACTTCCAAAAGAGTTCGTCGCATTGGAAACTTACTGGAATCTAACACCATCCCAAAAGATAAACGTGGGAAGCATCCGTGCGCGAAAGCAATCCCAGCCAATGTGTGTCAACAAATTCATGAACACATTTCATCCTTTCCTACTAAAGAAACGCATTATTCATCTGAAATAAGATATTATTTATCAGCCGATTTATCAGTCAGAAAAATGCATGAACTTTTTAAAGAGAAATATCCGGAGCTGAATGTCAAATATCAGTTCTATTGGCAGTATTTTAAAAATAATTTTTCCTTGTCTTTTGGTCGTCCTGTTGTAGATGCATGTAGCCAGTGTGAATCACTTCGTGCTAAATTGAAAAATAAATCCTTAAACGATAATGCTAAAAGAACTTATACAGCTGAACTACTGGTACATAAAAACCGTAGTAAAAAATTTTACAAAAAAATACAGGAATGTACCAAATTAGCAAAAGAAAATGATAAAATTCTTTGCCTTAGTTTTGATTACATGGCTGTTACTGACCTTCCCCGAATACCAGTTCAAGATATTTATTATAGCAGACAGTTGTCTGTAAATACATTCGGCATATACAACTTTGCCAATGAAAAAGTACACACTTACGTCTATCATGAAGGCATTGCTCGAAAGACCCCGGATGATGTTTGCTCATTACTGTTGCATTATTTACAAATTTTTTTAAATAATAAGGAATATGATGAGCTAAACCTATTTTGCGATAACTGTGGAGGCCAAAATAAGAACCATGCGATGGTTAGAATTCTGATGGCACTTGTTGAGATGAAAATGTTTAAAACTATCAACTTGTATTTTCCATTCCGTGGACATTCTTTCTTGCCATGTGATCGCAGTTTCGGACTTATCAAGAGAAAACTGAGGCGAGTTGAAAGAGTTTATACAGTGGATGACTATGTTCAGGAAGTTATAATTAAGTGTTCCCAAATACAAGACAAATTTGTGGTGTATTTATTGGACACTGAAGATGTTTTAAATTTCCAAGCATGGTACTCAAAGTTTTACTATAAAACCAAACTATCAAAAACTTTACATCGAGGGGAACTGAGAGAAAAATTTTTAATTTCCAAATATCATGAATTTAAATTCGATTCACAAGAACCTCAAAGTGTGGTTGCTAAAACGTTTATTGATGGGATTTGTTCATATACCTTTGATTTGAGAAAAACGAATGTAACAAATATCTCTTTACCAGTACAGAAGAATTATAATGCACCAATACCCATAGCAAAAAGTAAAATGAATGATTTGAAGACGTTACAGGAATACATACCGGAAGCATCAAAATCATTCTGGAATATGATTTATAATTGGCCAGTAGAGTAATTAATTGTTAAGCGTAAAATAAAAACATTATCCTCATCAAATGCGTTTTATTATAATTAATTAGGTACTTACTCTTACTTTACTTACTTTACTAATTATACAAATTAATTGTTAAAGGGGCACATGTCCAATGTTAAATACTAAAAGGTAACATGTCCATAATTTTTGACAATTTTTTTAATTAAATATAAAGAGAAAAAATATATTTTTTTTATTGTTAATAAGAGCTCCCATCATGCTTAAAACTATATATTTAAATTAAATTTGAAACATCATTAACAAAGAAGCTATAACGTTTTTTCCTTTTCCTGAAAAATTTTTGGTCTTGTTTAAGGGTGTGACAAATGCCCTTTTAGTATTTAGGCATTCAACTGTACCAACTCACAACATTGCGTTAGCTAATATTTGTTTGCTTTTTTCATAACTTAAGGTAGTTTTTGTCTGGTTTTAGGCGTGCCGTTAAACAACGACTTGGTACCAGATTTGCTGAAGGATGGTAACTGCTCCGACATTGACCTGGACGACGCGGATGAAGAATTTGTTCCCCCCCACCCGGCCATTGAAGATGAATTGCCATTGCCGGACGACGAGAAACCTTGTTCAACAGCTAGCCTGCCGCCACCACCACCTAAGGCTACTCTAAAAAGAAAACATGATCAGGCAAATCTACCTCCTTCGAAAAAAACAAAAAAAAATCGAAATCCAGTCAAAGACGACCAAACAACGACAACCCAGCACCTTTACCTCCTACAAAAAAAGCTGTAAAGCCAATGAAAGTCAAACCGCCTCCACGTAGACATCTATGGAAAAAAGTTCCTTACATTGATGAACTTCACGACTACTCCGGACATCCAACTCCAACTGAAGTTCGTTTACCCATGCAGTATTTCGAAGATTATTACAACGACGATTTTTTTGAAAAGATGGCACTACGAGTATGTACAAATCTGTACTACCTAAGAAAAACTGGTCATGTGTTAGGTACCACCAAACAGGAAATAAAAAAGTTGTACGGTGTTCATCTTCTTATGGGAATACTGTCATATCCCAGAATTGCCATGTATTGGCGAAGAAATATAAGTATTAATATGATCACATCGGCAATGACTAGAGACAGACTAACAGTCTTACGGAACAGTCTGCACATTGTGGAATCAGACTCCCCACCAATAAATGATGCCAATAATCCACTCTGGAAGGTTCAGCCTGTAATAAATGCGGTCAGAGAAGGCTGTAATAAGATTGAAAGAACCCCAGGCCGATTTTCAATTGACGAACAAATGATTCCTTTCACTGGAAAATGTCATATGAAGCAACTTGTAAAGAATAAACCTCGGCCAGTTGGTCTAAAAAATTTTGTTGTCACGACTAGTAAAGGTCTAATGATGGATTTTGAGATATACTACGGAAACAACCCTGCTCTGTCGCATCCTCTTGGCCTCGGACCTGCTGTGATTATTCGTTTAATTCAAGGCGTTCCTCGTGGGAGTTGTGTCTTTTTTGATCGCTATTTCACCACCGTCCCTTTAAAAATAATTTTAGGAAAATATTTTCGACGACTTGAAAGCTCCACGTTCGTGTCAATTGAAAGGCTGTTTATCTCGCACGAAGCTGCGATGCCGCAAATGTGATGTATATTTGTGCATCAGTCGCGATAAAGACTGTTTCTGTTTTGCCAAAGAGGCTTTTATTTTTGTTTTATATATTATTACATAAGTTTAATGCCCATGTTAAATACCTCGAAAGGTGATTTATGTTATTGAATAAAACTAAATTCCTATAAATGACAAAATTATTAAGGGTGTGGTAATGGTAATTGACCTGAGTACAAATAAAGAGTTGATTGGTTACAACACTGTTTATTTTCATTTTAAGTCATATATACTCGTAATGTAATTTTCTGTAAAAATAAAATGTATATTATTCATATATACTCGTATGCCCCCCACGTTTCTAATTAAAGAAATAGCCGCTACAGACTACAAACGCACGATCGTGATCTGGTAGTCTACACACTTGGATGTCACGAACGTGCTATGCACTTTATAAAAGTTGTGTAAATGATATATTTTTTTTATATTTTTTCCCACAAACTACCTACCATACATATTAATATTTTAAAGAAAAGAAACTGATTTGGAGGGAATAAAATCTCAGGTGCGAAAGGGCTATGGCAATGTCAAAGTTTTATTGTAAGTGTTTAGAGTTTTAAGTGATAGTTAAGTTTGTAGTGTAAGTTATTTTTTAATTTTTTTTATCTAGTTTTTCAAGTTACCGAATTGTAGCCTGTAAGTCAAAATTACTGCCAGTCAACATCTAAGTTGTGATATTAGAAATAATTTGTAGTTTTGAGCACTGCTTTTACTGGTATAATTAATATAAATTAAAACACAAATTTTGGTAAGGAAAAAGATCTATACTTACTTAATTTAAAGCCTTAATTTAAGGTGATTTAAATAAATTGTTTAAAGTTTAAAATTATTTTTAAATTTCGACATTGGAAATTATCCTGTATACATACCCCCGCTCGCAAGGATTTGTGAAAACCATCTGAGAAATACATCCTTGGAAGACATGCCTCATAATGTGTCACATCGTGAAACAGATTTTAATAGTGATACTTTTAAAGATATTGTGAATATCTATACGCCAGCACTAGAAAATAAATGTCAACTGGATTTTGATAATATAAACGAAAAATTACATTTCTGGACTGGCTTAAGTCATGAACAATTTGATACTTTATTGTCACAAGTACCGACCTTGTCTCGGAGATCTAGTTCTGCTCGAAAAGACTTAGGCATTTACCTTTCTAAAATAAGAACAGATAAAACCAGTATTAGATTGACAACCACTTTTAATACATCTCGGCAAAGTATAGACCGAAAAGTTGCGCTGGTGAGAGAATGTCTTTACAATTATTTCGTTCCTTTGCATTTGGGCCTGGATCATATCAGCAGAGAAGAAGTAATCCAAAAAAACAGAATTCTCCCTAATTATATCTTTAGGAATGACCAATCAACGAAAGCGTTGATTATATGTGACAGCGGTTACATTTTTATCCAAATAAGCTCCAATTTCTTTATCCAAAGGAATAGCTACAGCCTCCATAAGTATACCAATTTGATAAAACTTTTTATGTTGGTGTGCGGTGATGGACATATTATAGACGTCACAGGTCCATACTCAGCCTCGACCTCTGATGCTTCCATGATGCAGCATATTTTACAAAATCATGATGGCCCACACGAAGAAGCACCGATTAATTATTATCTTGAACAAGACGATGCGTTCATTCTTGACAGGGCATTCCGTGACGCAGGTCCTCTTCTAGAAACATATGGTTATGACGTGCACATGCCCCCGACCAAAGGCCGTGGTGAAACCCAGCTGACATGTGAAGAAGCCAATAAATCTAGGCTGATCAACTTATGCCGACGGTTCGAACATGATTTTAAGATTTTAAAAAACAGGGTTTTAATCGAGCATTGCCCTCAACAACAACTTACTATAAGATAGCCGCAGCGCTTATCAATGCCTTCCAAGAACCTTATGAGGACAGTCAATACACTGAACAATTCGTTGAGATTATAAATAGGAAAGTGCACAAGCCAAACCTTTAGGCAGAGCACAATTTAAACAGACATAGAGCCGCATTTGTTCGTTTGGAAGCAAATGACCAGATGTTGGAAGAATTTCCCCAGACTTTCCCAAGAAGAGTCGATATTGTTTGCTGTGGGCACTTATCACTGTAAAATAGCATGCTCCTATTGCAGTAAGCACATTAAAAAAACAGGTGTCTACGAAATTGAAGTATATAGACATCCGATGCTCGTAACAATTAATGGCGAAGGCGGTGTTTTAATAAGATGCCGTATACAACCGCGGCATGTAAGGAACAGAACTTACTACACTTATATTTTGTATAGAAGAGAAACCGGTATTAATGAAATTTTAGAGCATTATTGCTCTTGTATATGTCACCGTAAAATAATAAGATTCGTAAGTTGATCAACTTTCGAGGTAGTTTATCAACTACACGGCAGTCAAAATGTATTATTTAACGTATACATTTCCGGTAATTGATCAATTTACGGCGTCTCGCGGTAAAATGATCCGACGAACGCGATGTGTACGCTGATTGGTTGAAAACTCGAGGTGTTCGCTGATTGGTTGAATTTCTCACTTAGAACTGCGACAAGTAGGTTTGTTAGTAGCCGAACCCGACCAACCCGTTTAGGGTTGGTTGGGTTAGGTTAGGTTAGAACTGCGACCCTCAACGCACGAGCCGAGCGAGCGTAGCGAGCGTGCCGCGGCAGCGGCGGGCGAAGTGCCAGAAACGACTCGACTGTGGTTGCCTCTTAGGTTGTCGCATCGACCAATCAGAGAACAGTGTATTATATTACGGATGCCAGTTTAACGTAAAAATGTACACTGAGCAGCGATTGGTCCATTCGTGTATGATTTGACGTGTGGCAAAACCGTTAGTTGATAAACTTACCGCCAGGCATCGTAATTGATCAATTAGCTAAAATTTATTGCGTATAAATAACACATTTCAACTGCCGTGTATGATTAGCCGAAAGTTAATAAACTATCTCGAAAATTGATCAACGTAGCTGCGGCCATATTATGAGTGTACTGCATTACTTGGGTTGGGCCAGACATCAAGATGATTTTAATAATCCCGAATACACTCTGGAAGATGTAATCAAAGACTTAGAGAACCAATAATGAGTATTATAATAAAATAATTTCATTTGTCTACCCTTGTTTTTTATTAAGTTTACCCTGACATTGCACAAAATGTAGATGGCGTTGTCAAAATAGATGCCTAAATGTCATTTATATTACATAAAACAACTAGCAATTTATGACGTCTAAAAAAAGATTTTGGTTATACTGAATATTTTGTCACATATAAATACTTAAAATCTCAGATATATTTCATTTGCGCCGGGCCTGGGTTTTTTCCCCATACATGGTGAGCATTGTCCACCATAAAAAAATCCTGAATATATTTTTCTTTTAATATTAGTAGTCTATAAAGTTTAGAATTTATTTAGAAATGCGTTAAAAAAAAAATTTCCTTCGTGAAGTAAAACAACTCGCAAACTTTTGCTATTGTTGCGAGTAATCTGGAAAGTATAGGAAAAAAAATAGTGTAACGCTCTTAATTTCTTTTCTGGTACCTGTTTCTGTTAATTTCAAAACGGATGATGAAACTTACACATAGATGGAGAGTGTTAAGCTAATAAAACTGATATGTTTTCATTTTGCATCATTAATTAATTGTCAAGTAAAGATATACGACCTGTAACACCCGTTACCCTTTTAGTAATTGTTTATTGTGTATTGCGTCAGTTAAATAAAGGTTTTATCTATCTATCTATTTTAAAAAACTTTTAGTATAAAGTATTAAAATTTAAATATTGTTTTTATTGTGTTGACTGTTTTATTTTTAAATTGACTTTTAAATAAGTGCGGTACACCGTGACTTGCGCTGCCATCTACACTAATGGTTTTTTTTTACACCTGTTAGATATATTTTAAGGAAGGACACATCCTTTACATGTTTTTTATGTAGGACACTTCCTTTACATGTTACTAGGATTTTTATTAATAATAACTCGCCTGTCTTATAGCTTACCTCGCAGTAACGCCCTAAGCCGAGGTTCGAGCCCCACAGGGGGCACCCTTAGGCCTGTTACTTAAAATTTTGGGTTGAGAGCCATCTGCGCTCACCACTTGCTCGGTGAAGCTGTCAAGGCCATCAGCGGCCAACAGCGTAGTCATTCCAAAAAAGAATTTTTGATCCTTGGATATAAGTAAATAAATTTTTCCTAGCATCCTGTTGGATTTTTGTAATCTATATTTTATAACAATACTGGATATAAATCGTAATTATACACTGGGTCTATATTACGAGGGTCGATCAATAAGTACCCGTGTTTGATAACAGAGGGCGTTGCTTAGAGAAGTCGACATTACCGACGTGTACTTTTATCTGTTAAATGGTACCACGCCAAATTTCAGGCTGATTTATAGATTGGTTTTTAATTGGCAGCCTTTTTTATGACACGCGTTTCGTTTTTTCCGATAATATGGAAAAAGATCAATATCGTTCCGTCATGCGCTTCTTATTTTTGGATGGAAAAACATGCGAAGAAATAAAAGTCAAGTTGGATGCTGTCTATGGAGATCCTTCAACGAATTGAAACGTGGTCGTACATCTGTTTTTGATGAGGAGCTGCCAGGGGGGCTATGATGATCGCCACGACATTATCTCACGCGCTATCTTATGGTCACGTGACGCTTTCTCGTAATCTCATTGGTCGAAACAGTCACGTGACAATGAGATAGCGCGTGAGATAATATGTCATGGCGATCATCATAGCCCTACCGGTCGCCCAGCAGACGTGATTACCGAGGAGATCGTTGAAAAGGTCCACGACATGTGCGCGATTATCAGAAGCCGTAGGCGTGTCGTAAGGAACGGCAATTAATATTTTACATGATAAATTACACAATGAAAAAGGTCTTGGCCCGATAGGTGCCGCAATTGCTCAGGGTGGACAACAAGCGAATACGGATGACATAATAAAACAGTTCGCCGATAGAAATGCTAGATTTTTTTTTCTCGTATGGAATTAAATTGCAGGTAGGGAGCACCGTAGAAATCTCGCCCAGGGCGCTGGTAGTGCTAAAACCGGCATGGGAAACTAGGTAGATGGTTGAAGTTTACAACCAGTGTGATGTGGTGAGTAATCGTTAAGTTTAAAGAAATAAACTATGAATTAATTTGATATTATTGTAATGAACATATATAAAAACAACGTTCAATTTATTATTAAAACTAATCCCAATATGGTAAGGTTTGTCCAATGAAACCTGAGTAATATTAAGGGGAATGAACCCCACACCTGTAGGTTAGGGTAATTGGTCATAGCGCTAATATAAAAGATGTGTAACCGTTAGACAATAAATCAGTGTGCATCTTGTAGTCCGTCGTTTCAGAGGAGTTAATCCACTTTTGACAGTTTTGTTTTTTATTTTATTTTTCCGTTACGCAAAGTACTCATCTATACCCTACTGAACTCAAATCGCAACAAAACCCGTTAGAAATGTACTAAAACTTTTTTTTTATTTGCTCAATTGCATCAAAAGCCGACAAATGTGTTTGGATTTTCAAAATTTATATTGCATTTTATGTATTTGGATCAAAAACCGACAAATTTCATACAAAATTATAAGGACTTTCTGTTATTCGCTTCGAACATCGATAAATATGCGTATTTTAGTATTAATATCTTTTTTTGGTCTATCAAAACTAGTTTCAAGATGGGCTCAAAGACTTCGTAGTCAGAGCCGTAAAGCATTTTATGAAAAGAAAAAAAAAAGTATATTGCTTGTTGGTTGGGTGTTTTCCACGGATAGTTGAGTCATAGTAAAGTTTTATTATTCTGCATAAAACTCTGTGGTTGAGTGATTTGATAAATTTCGTTTGGATTTCTGAAAAAAAATGATGTATGTGGAAGAAACTGGTGCGACGGTGGGCGAGATAAATACGGGCAGCCGCGAAAGACGGAGAAATAAAAGACGTACAGCAGTTTTACGAAAAACATCCCAGTATGTTAAATAACAGCTATACTTTCATAGGTTGTGATTGACTTTCAAGTACTTATTTACACACGTATGTTTTATTTACAGACGAGGGGATGAAGATCCTTTGATTTTAAATTATTTCCAACGCTGCAAACATTGCGAAAAATCTAAGTTTCTCTGTAACAAAATAAACTTGGCTGCTATTGGAAGGTGCAGCAAGATATTTTTTTGACGCGGTTTATAGAACCCAAAAGACGCAATACAAAAACCACTCCCAGCACTCAGCAGAAAACGCGCTCACTAAATGTGACAAGAAATAGAAACTGTTGGTGAGTAAAAGTTTTTTTATGAAAGTCTTTTCTATTTAAAAAGACAGATTGATTTCCATTGCTAAAACAGTATTTGAGGGTAAAGTTCCGAAGGAGAATCGAGGCGGCGATCGAAAATCGCATAAATCTTTAGAAAAAAAGAACAAAGTCAGAGAGTTCTTGGCGCGCCTCCCTGCTAATGAGAGCCATTATAATCGAAGTAAATCAAAGAGTATATACTTATCCAGTGACCTTGAAATATTGAGGTCACTAGATAAAAGTATATACGTAAGTACTACGTAAGTTTTATAATGAGTCAGTACCTCCAGAGTTTCAAGTAAAACCCACCATGTTTTGGGAAGTATTTGTTAACGATTTTAATATCGGTTTTCGATCACCAACATCTGAATAATAGGATGGCTGCCGAAAAGGATCCAGACAAAAAAAAATGTATCTAATTGAGAAAAGAGTCCATAAACTGAGAGCTCAATACTTTTATAAACTTGCGAAAATGAGTGATCCAGATTCCTTGGCTGTATGTTTCGACTTACAACAGGTGCAGCCTCTAGAGTGAACTCCCATACAAGACGCGTTTTACGCACGCCAAATTAGTTTCTATAACTTTTGCATAGTACCAATGGATTCAAGGAACCCTAAATTTTATCAGTGGTCAGAAGATCTTTCAAGGCGAGGTTCTACAGAGGTGGGCTCAGCTCTCTTGCATTATTTGAATGGATTAGATCTAGCTGGTGTATCCAAATTGAGGATGTCCTGCGATGGCTGCATAATAATGCATAATGCGAAATAAAAACTCACACATCACACATGCATTACTTTTTTGGCTCGTAAATAAATCGCCGGAAAATGTACAAGAGATTCAACTTACATTCCCCGTACGTGGCCACAATTTTTTACCGGCAGACCGAGTATTCGGTAGAGTGGAAAAGGAGATAGGAACAAAGCCAGTCATTGTTTCAAAAGATGAATATTATACAATTTATAATAACCACGGGGAAGTAAGAAAATTAGATGAGGAATGGAAGATACTAGACATCAAATCATGACTTGATTATTACAAAAAGATTGAAGGAATTAGAGACATAAAGAGAATAATAATAAAGAAACACATAATTACCAAAAAACGTGGCAGAAGAATGGTCACAGAAATTCATTTCCTAGTAAATATGTACCGAAACTTCAGAAACGAATTTGATGAGGAACGCACTCCATTTTGTTTACTAAAAAGAGGAAAGCGTCATCCAACAGAACTTATGGAAATTTGCACTACTAAAGCAGTTTGGCGATGACTGGGAGACTAAGGAAGAATTTAAGTGGTACAAAGATTTAATAAAGAAAGAAGAAAATCAGCAAGAAATTGAAGAAGGAATGTTTTGTGATTGTCTTGAAGTAGAAGAAGCAAATTTTGTATAAAAGGAAATAATAATAATAATAACAAATTTAATTTGCTTCTTTTACTTCAATCTTAGTATTTAAATCATAATTTTGGTAATAAAAACACGTCTTCAAAATATTAATTTATTGTAGTGTATTTTCAATAATATTCCAAGGATTTTTCGAACCAAAACCCAACAAATACTAAACTGCCGGCCAAAAACCGATAATTCCAAGTTAGTTGCACAAAATCCAGATAAATCCAATTTAAAAATAAATATAACGACGAAATTATCAAATTTTTTTTTTTTTTTTACTTTTACTCATTGAATGACCTTTCTACATAGTAATTTTTGTATAATTTTATGTTAGCAAGCTATGAAGAGATAACTTTTTAAACAATGTTTGTTCCGGAGTTTGGTTCTTTGTGTCAATTTAAACTTGAATAATTTATGGTTACCGTGCATGTTAAATCTTGTTTGCGTAATTATTATTTTAGATTTACTTAGATCCATCTTACTTGGTTCTATGTGGAATTTTATTTTCCATAAATTCAAAGAACCATGAAGGTTGGGTTTCATTTTTAAAAATATATCAAAGAAATGTAAAATATCGATTTTAACCCTTGTTACTCACTAAATCCAGGTTATTATTAAAAAGGGTACGACCCACTAAAAGTTACGACCCACTCAATTTTTTTTTATATTTCTCGCCCGATTTTTTCTTTATATTAATGTTTTTTTTTTCTTTTTTTCTAACGTCTGTTCTACAATAAAATAATGAAAATCAGGTATAAATACTTGTACAAAACAATTTATTGATTAAAGTTAATTATAGAACCGAATCGATCAAATTATAGAAGCCCCCCCCCCCCCCCGAACCTCCTCCAAGGTTTAGGGGAACTTCTACTTCAGAATATGTTCGATTTAGTTATTTTTAGTACCCTCCAGGTAAGTGATGTAATAATCAAATGTTTTTTTTTTGTTCATTGGTTTAGTTCATAATTTCGTGTATTGTAAAATGTCGGAAGAAGAAACAGAAACTCGAAATCCTAGAATAAAGTGGAAAGAATCGTTACACAAGAATATTAAAACGAAAGCCTCAAGTTTCCCATCCTAAACTATTTCGGTTCACCTAATTACTAAAAGTGAGGTTATGAAGAGACACAAGGGTGCTCCAGAGTCAGATTTGTACTCGATGAACAGTCGCGACACCACAGGAGAAAAAGAAAGTTTAGAGTTTACATCTAGCACATATGGTAAACATGAAGCAGGCAAGTATTGTTTTTTTTTTAATTATAATTTTCGGAAAAATAATCTATTTTTAAAAAGAGTGTCAAAATATTAGCAGCCAATATTTTGAAGAGTTGATCAGCCCATGAAAATTAAAACTTTCCCAAAGAAATATGGCTCAAAAAACTAAAAAAGTTTTTAGTCATCCCACACACTAAAAAGTATTTTATATTATGTATTATGGATGATCAGCCTTGTGGTTCCGGCCTGGAATAGGACCACTCTAACTCTTCCTGCGGGTGTCGTAAGAGGCGAGTATAGGAATATTACCAATTAACGGGCAGCAGCGTTAATTTGTGTAACTAACACCTACTGCGATCCCCAATCTGCCTGCCAAGCGTGGGAATTATTGCAATATATCCTTTTCAAATGACGGCCTAGGTCTTGCAGTGGACCTTCATAGGCTGGTGTAGTAGAAGTATGGATGACTAAAATTGTTTTACATTTTTCAAGCCATATTTCTTTGTTAAGTAGGTACTTAATAATGTCAATGAGATGTTCTTTCTTTATTTTTTCAGAAATAGAAAGACTATTTCAAAACAATTTTGAGCTTATTGTAACTAAGATTTTCAAAATAATGAGGCTGACCTTAAGAAAAAGGATAATTTGATAGGTACGTCTACTGAAAAAAAGTACTACTACTTAATTGGTAAACATATAGGTATTTTTTCTTTTTTGATTGTAATGATCTTTTCTGTTATAGACGTTGACGATGTTATTGGTAAATCTTCATCTCAGATAACTCTTCACTCACGAAACTACTTTCTCTGCTACTGAAAACCACGAAGCTGGTAAGGATTTTTATATGCTCACATAGTTATTATTATTAAGCAATTACTTGCCTACGTGATTCTAAAATCTTTGTGCCTTTTTTCAGAGCCGAATTCAATAGAAAATTCACAGGTAAATAACAAACACAGGTAAGATTGCGTAACAATAGGATCATTCCAGCTGGCACGATTTGAAAATGTGAAATTTCATTTTACGTGTCTTATGTTTTAATTGGGCTTAAAGTAAAATTTTAAATTAATGTTTACCAACATTTTTCTGCTCTTAAGTTTGTTCTTTTTTACTTGTTAGGTACCTATGGATCCAAAAGAGAGAAATAGAAGGTCGAGGGAAAAAAATTGAAGACGGAAGCTGAAAAGCTGAAAAGTTTCCTTGACAAGGAAAGAGAGCGAGATAGAATAAGACGACAGAAACGCAAAGAATTATTAAATAAAGATGAAAATCTTGCGATAATGTGGCGTGAAAAAGAAACAGCAAGAAAAATGAAAGCTCGAGCAAACAAGAAAATCGGCGGAACTTCGAACACTTTATCATCATCAGGATCCATCCACAAGTACGAGAACTATGGCTCGTGATCTTGACATCCCAAGGACTTCTACCCAAGCCATACTTCACGAAGAAGGATACCACGCGTATCACATTCGAAGAGTCCAAGGTTGCAGATCACCAATTGCGAATTGATTTTTGCCGTACCATGCTACGAAAAGATCAAGAGGTTCCAGGATTCTTCAATAAAGTGTTGTATACCGATGAATCCAGATTTGAGCGAACAGGAATCTTCAACATCCACAATGGGCTATGTATGACATTTCAAAAATATTTTTATTTTCGTTGATTTTTTTATTTAACATAAAGGAATAGGGTCCCGTTTCTTAAAATGATATATTAAAAAATCCATCTTTTGAATAAAAATATAATGATTAAAAGAGTACCAGTACAATAAACTAATCCTAAGTAGGTGGGGTGGTCATCAATGAGACAAGTGCACACAGTGAGACACTAAGTTTATTCCAAAACGCGATGTTGCCGTTCCGCTTGTTTGATGTCAACGGATGCGCATACGACCGCTTCCCTCCCTCCCCAGTTCCTGGCGCGACTCCACTGCAGACGCACGTAATACGGAAAAATTTTGAAAGAACATTAGTTTTTTTTACTTTTGTTTTAATACTCCTGTTTTTAGTTATTCCCTACTGATTTTTATTTTAATGTAATAAGTGATTAAAAGAGCTGCTTTCAGAAGTATTTGTGTTATTGCCACGTGTTTCTGTTGGAAATTACATAACCTCAAATATTTTGGTTGGGGGGGTGTGCACAATGAGACGGACGTTGGGTGTCTACAATGGGCCACCGTCTCATTGTGTACTACTACTGACCCATTGTGTACCATACAAAAACCAGCCTATTAGTGCACAATCTGATTATGTAGCACATTTACTTCAAATTTGTATAGGTACTTATCTACATAACATTGAACACATAATATAGAAATGATATTTACACATAATTCAGGTACAAATAGCATAATAATATATATTCTATAGGTAGTACTAATTAAATAATTTAATTAATTTTGCAGAAGATATACTTTACACCTAATAGCGTATTTAATCCTTTTTAGATGGGGCGAACAGTAGCAACAACGGCCAGAAAGAAAGGCGCCATCCGAGCCGCAACGATACAGCGAGGTATAACACTTGCATTTAAATTATCAAGTCAACATACGAAAGGCGGCTAAAGATTTAATGATTCCCTTCCAGACGCTTCATCGCTATGTAAACAAAGCCAAACGTGGCCAGTTGTCAAGATTAGAGCCGAATTATTCAGTTAATAAAGTATTTACCCAAGAGCAAGAATCTTCACTAAAAGAATACGTCGTGGAATGCTCTGACAAATTTTATGGCCTAACAGCAAAAGAGTGTAGGCAAGTTGCGTATCAAATGGCAAAGAAAAACCATATTAAAATGCCAAAATCATGGTGAGACAATAAATGAGCCGGCAAGGACTTTCTGCGAGGGTTTAGAAAGAGGTTTCCGGAATATAGAATTAGAAAGCCCGAGCCATGTATCCTGGCTTGTGCTACAGCTTTTAATGAAACAAATATTCGAATTTTTTTTGCAAATCTCAAAAATGTATGTCAGCGTACTCCCAGTTTTGGAAATGACAGTCGCATTTACAACCTAGACGAGACAGCTACAACAACGGTACAACGTCCACAAAGAGTATTAACTTCAAAAGGCCACAATGTTTGTAAGGTCACGAGTGGAGAGCGTGGAGTTTTAGTGACCACATGTTGTATTGTCAACGCACGTGGTCAAGCGTTGCCACCGGCGATGATATTTCCCCGCAAAAACTACAAACCTCACATGTTAACTGGTGCTCCACCAGGAACTTTAGGCTTAGCCAGCCCCAACGGTTGGATGAATGCCGAACTTTTTGTACAAGTGATGCGACATTTTGTTAATAATACGTCAGCATCAAAGAACAATCCCGCGCTATTGATCATGGATAACCATGAAAGCCACTTGTCAATAGAAGCTCTCGACCTAGCAAAAGACAACGGTGTCACTATCCTGACGCTACACCCACACACCACCGCTAAGATGCAACCCCTAGATGTCGGGTTGCACGCACCGTTCAAAGCCTTTTATAATGCTGCTGTCGATTCATTTTTATATATCACGTGGCTGAATGTATGGGAATCGCCTACCTAAGGGCAATGACACCCAAGAACATAATCAAGGCGTTTAAAAAATGCGGAATATTTCCCCATGACGACCAAATTTTTACTGAAATTGACTTACTTCCAAGCAGCGTCACGGACAGACCACGAGAAAATGACGACAATAATACAGACATTGAAAATTCCAGTAGATCACCAATGGTTCATTAAAAAGGGTACGACCCACTAAAAGTTACGACCCACTCAATTTTTTTTTATATTTCTCGCCCGATTTTTTCTTTATATTAATGTTTTTTTTCTTTTTTTCTAACGTCTGTTCTACAATAAAATAATGAAAATCAGGTATAAATACTTGTAAAAAACAATTTATTGATTAAAGTTCGATCACCAATGGTTCAGCCAAATAATAATGTAGGAGCATCTCCATCAGTACCAGCAGAGGTTGATCAGAACGAAACAGACGCAGAAGATGACGTATCATGCCACTCAATTTCAGTTCTGGATGATATTTTACATGAAGAAACCACTGTTTTGAGTCAAAAAACTAGATATTCTCCTGAACTACTAAAAACCATAGCATATAAAGCTTATTTTAATGCAACTATTTCTGACTCCACTACAGTTTTCGATGCTGCAAAGTCAACAATGGATAAACCTAGCACGTCCAAGGCAGCAGCTGAAACTAAAAAAGTCTTTTCCAAGCCGCATACATCTCAAGAAACGACTCTGGCTATTCCAAGTACTTCAAAAACTTTTAAAACATTCATTTAACCTAAGGAATTTCGTCCGCCACTTAAAGCAGAAGCAAGGAAAAAGATTCAAAAATCGAGGAAGCGTGGGAAGAGTATTATAGCGACAGATACACCGGAAAAAAATGCCCTGGCTGCTAAGAAAAAGAAGACTGTAACGGTTAAAAACAAAAAAGTTGTCAAACGGGTAAAACAAGATTTATTTAAAAAAAATGAAAAAGCTAAAAAACGAGTTGTATCTCCAGAAACATCTGATGATGACAATGAAATTTTTATATGCAGCGGATCATCTTCTGGAGGTGAAGATTTTGTGAATGAATCAGAAGATGAGGAAGTGGTTTTATATTGTAATTTCAGTCCTTTGCCACGACAACCTCAGCTTGATGATTACGTACTTATTCGTTTCAGATCAAAAAATGATGACATATATTGTTGCCCGAATATTAGAAAACTTGGAAGAGGATGAGGACTGTGATCATTTTGTATCTTATCTTAAGCTTAAGAGTAAGGTTCAACAAAAGTTCGTAGAACCTCTTGAGCCCGACACAGCAGGTGTGAAAAGAATGGACATTAAATACATTTTACCCACTCCAAAGACTGAAGGTAGAAGTCGTCGCAAATCTACATATAAATTTCCTGTGGATATGTCACAGATAAATTTGCGCTATTGATAGATATCTTATTCCAGCCATAAGTATTTTAAGGCTGTTGTGAAAGACTTATACGATTAAAAATATAAATGTTAGGTTACCTACGTACCTGTGCTATGGTTGAAAGAGGTGGAACTGTCAGTGCAGAGGTAAAACTCATGCGCTGTTGTGGGGAACTGGGTGAAATGGTCCCAAATGAGTGGACTGATCACCCGCCTGTGCCTGACGGGCGTCCCCTCCATAGATAGATAGATAGATGGTTGATTAACTTTATAAAATAATATTTTTGTGAGAATCTAAGCTACCTCTAAAAGTAAATAAGTTAAGCTTTCTTATTAAGTTTCAAGTTCAACAATTTGATTGTAAAGTTATCGTTTCTTAAATGAATATCTTTATTTTTTGTTTACAAAACAAGTTCAATGTTTAGTTTATTGTTATTTTTATAACATTGATACAAAGAAAGACTGTAAGAAGACTTAATAATTTTGATGTATAAGAGATATTTTGTCAGTGTATTGATTAAGATAATTTAAAGTAAGATTACTTACTACTTAAAGATAATTTAAAGTAACATTTTAGAATATGTATCTGTTGTGTGCCATCGATCTTTCCGGTATTTTTTTGAATAACTGTCACTAGTTTTTGATTATGTAAGAAGTTTTTTTTTTTCAAATCATGAAGAAGAGGACAGGAATTTATCGGCATCAATTATAATTCACGATGATGTGTCCTTTAATCATGCAAATTACTTCGATATCGTTGAATCTTATCCGCAATCTCCAACTTTTGTAAAAAAATTAATTGATTATAGCTCCTTTTTTGAAGATTTTAACATGGACAACTTGGAGAATCAAGTTCAGATTCAAAACTACCTGTTTTGGAGGAACATAATAGAAGTACAGAGTTTTGTTCTCCTATTCCTTCTACCTCTGGCTTGAATAAGCAGCCTTTAATACCGCGTTTAGGTTTTACGCCTGATTATCTGAAGATGAGGATTTTGATAAAGACCTTCAAAAAATGAAATATTCTACACAGCGTTTTAATATTTATACTTCATCTTCTGAAGCAGACGAAGAAAATTTGAATGCGGACCTCAGAAAACTTCCATCACTCCCTGAGCCCAATAAAGTTTAACTTGATGATCCGGAAGATAATTTACCTTTATCAAAACTGAAAAAAACATGTGGGGTTGTAATAGAAGGAGAATGGCAGGGATAGAAAAGACAAGCGAGTGTTCAAGCAGGCACTATTATTGCGATAAGGCACTAAACTTCTACAATATTGATTACTTAAATCGATAGCTAAATGGCCGCGCGGCGGAGCATTAACAACGTCCTGTCGTCTCAGAGCGCATTCGTGACTGACTGTGTGGTGCGCAGGCGCTCTCGGTCGAGCCGGCTTAGACAATAGTTACCAGTTTTATTGTTACTGCTCCGTGCTATCTATTATTCGCTAAGCTACAATCGATAATTAGAAACAATATTACGCTACAGTCTAAATCTATTTACGCTACGCTACAAACATGATGAGAAATCACCATTCCACAAACAAATTTTTCATGTATGGCAGAGCTGAAGGCAATGGAGCTTTGGCACGACGGATGTACCAAGAACGTTTTCCGAATCGCAGGTTGCCTAATGTCCGTGTGTTCTACAACACGTTTCGTCGGCTTTCGGAATCTGGGATTCGTCAAGTAGAACCTGGAGTTAATCCGGGAAGACACAATCCCGACGTCGAGGAACAAATACTTGCAGCATTCGAAGCGGATCCTACCACCAGCGTGAGAGTTGTAGCAAGAAACTTAAATCTGTCGATATGGAAAGTGTGGAATACAATGCATCATGAGAACAAGTATCCGTTTCATGGCAGAGGTGTACAAGGTTTAGAAGAAAACGATTTTAGCAGAAGAATCCAGTTCTGTCGCTTTTTACTCAACGGAGACATTGATGACGCATGGTTTTTTAAATCAATTCTGTGGACGGATGAGTCGAAATTTTCAAGAGAGGGCATCACTAATTTTCATAATTTGCATGAATGGGCCGACAAGGACAACAATCCAAAATGGAAAAAACAGGTAATAATAATAAATTTATTTATTTAATTACAGATGTTCCATTCACCTTTACAGGACACTTTGATCAGAACACATTTTTTTTTGTTTTATGTTTCATTCCAAAGAAAATTTTCAGTAAATGTTTGGGCTGGAGTAATCGAGCGAACTTTAATTGGACCACACTTTTTACCAGATAATTTAAATGGCCAAAATTATCTGGATTTCCTGCAGTTTGACCTACCAACCCTGCTGAATGACGCTGAAATACCCATACTGGATACTGATAGGCAAATAATCTTCCAACAAGATGGATGCCCGGCGCACTGAACCTTAACCGTCAGGGAACATTTAAATAACTGCTTCCCAGAGAGCTGGATTGGCAGAGATGGGCCCATTCCTTGGCCAGCACGCTCGCCTGACCTAACCCAGGTAGATTTTTTTGTTTGGGGACGGGCAAAGGAGCTGGTTTATACGACAGAAATAGCGACGAAAGACGAACTAATCGAAAGAATTCAATCTGCATTTCAAATCATGAAAGAAGAGATGGTGTTAAAAATCACCACGACGGAATTGAGAAAGCGTGCACGTGCATGCATTCGTAACGGCGGACGTCATTTTGAACACGAAAATTAAAAATTTGTTTGAAAAATAAGCTTTTTTATTTATTTCCCCAAAAATCAAATTAATCACCCTTAATTACAATAGACACCCTAATTTCAAGAAATGGTGAGATATCAGTGTAAATGATACCTCAAAAGAAAGGAAAATATCCAAGCATGTTTTTACATGTGTTTGAACTCCTGCAGCTATTTTATTTATTTTTTTATTTGGCCGCCAAAATTAGATTTTTTATTTTAAAAAGTTTTTTATTAAATGTAAATGATTGGTTATTGTATTTTTTGATATCAATGGTACTTTTAAATGATCGAATACACTTGAGCACACAATGCACTAACGCAATAAAATGTAAAAAGAAGACATTTTAACTTAATTTGAACGTTGTTAGCAATTAATTGACAGATTTCGGGATTTTGCACAAAAATCGTAAAATGCTCACCAAAAAAAAAAAGAGTTGGTCTTAGACAACTATTGCTCAAAATGTTCTAGATGGTCCATACTAACATCCCCTTAAGGCTTTGCACCCATCTTCCAAACACCCTGTACTTTTATTTGGAGTACTACATTTTTTGTAGTTTTCTTTTGAAAATACTATATTTCATTGAAGTGTTGGCAACCCTAACTGGGAGTGAAACAAAAACTTAGAATGTGCCAGCAGCCAACTGAGTACATAAAAAAATGTACTCAGAAAATCCTTTTTTTTTAAAAAAAGGAGGAAGATGTGATGTGGTAAGTAATAGTTAAGAAATTTAAAGAAATAAACTATGATTTAATTTGATATTATTGTAATGAATACATATAAAAACAAAAGGTTTGTCCAATGTAACCTGAGTAATATCAAGGGGAATGAACCCCACACCTGTAGGTTAAGGTAATTAGTCATAGCGCTAATATAAAAGATGTGTAACCGTTAGAGAATAAATCAGTGGGTAACTTGTAGTCCGTCGTTGCATTACATCAGCTCTTTTTTTTTCATCTTAAATTTTAACGAGTCTTTATGTTTAAACTAACAATAAAATACATCACAAGAATAATAATTAATGGACTCTTGCACAGACAAATAAGTGAAAGATAAGACTTATAATAGTCTATAAGAGTTAAGTTTTATAGACTTGAATCCAATGAATTTGAATCCAAATTTAATCTTACACAGAAAATGTTACTTTAAATTTCAGTATTCCGACATTAAATATTAATCATATTTTAAATTATTTTATACTTAGTAACATAATAGCTTAAGTCCGTATTTCAGAACGCGACTCAGACTCTAATCTATACTTTAGTAGAAGTCGTCTTTATCATTTCAATAGTGATAGAAAGAGACAAGGAAAGTCAAGACTTAACTATCCTTCTCAAATACGGGTTTAATTCTCCATGTAAGTAACTCCAAATCTCAATTTGTGACACTGTCAAGAATTGCTATTTCTTTTTCTTGTTTGAATATAACAAGGACAACTCCCTAAGGAAGAAAGCAAGTTCTTATTTTATTCGCCAAACGATACAAAATAGTTTTAGTATAGGACAAAACACATCAAGTTCACAAACAAGAGGCCAACTTAGAAGTGACTCCAGATGAATAAAACATGATGACAGCGACTGCAGAAGATTTTAAAAAATGTAACAAGACCTTACGCTTTATCTTGGACGTTCTGGGACAATAACATCCGCTATAACTGATTTTTCATAACAACCAGTTTTTGGGTCATACATTGTCCACAATGAATTGGAAACTCCTTCGACACTTCCCATAGATTCAGCCATTTGGCCACTTGGATTACTTGGAAAAATGAGAAATAGAAGGCAAACAATAAAAACCTTACAATATTAAAAACTGTACAAAAATCATTTTTTTTCCACTTTTTTTAACATAATTTAAAATTATAAATAAAGGATATGAACCCGTCGCACGATTGTTTAAGCCGCTTGTGATAGTAATCTCGTCTACCAGGTGTACATTTAGCGTGCGAAGGCTTGAATATTATGACCACCATTATTTATTTTAAATCATAGTTAATCATTTCTGCAAATGAAAACCTTTACAGACTTTTTAAGTCACGGAACAACCAAGTGTTATGCAAAGAAAAGCAAAAATGCATAGATGAGGACGATGGCTTGCTTGAGATACGACTTGTTTAGTGAAACAGCCAGGAACAAAGAATATCTAAACAGAATTATAAAACTTCAACCATTAAACAAAAACCACAATTTTATATCAGCGTATGGACTGTACCTTTTGCGACAATAACCAACATTTTTTAATCACCATTTGCACTTGACCCTGTTTACATGGACATACAGCAACATAACCCTTGTCATTCTGAAATATCTGAACCATGATTTAGGTTAAACTTTTAATAACATGAATGTGCTTATTCTTATTTTACAAAATCACGACGACGCTTGAGAGCGCCACATCACCCAAATGAATGATCAACGAGACAATAGGATTACTCCCGACACAGGCGATGAGCTTAATGGGTGGCACCTGTTACTAGTTTTTAAGAACCCATTGTAGAGGAAATAAAGATTTTATTAATTAAAAAAAATATATAAGAAAAATAGGGTCAGGTATAGTATCGCTAGACTGGCTTGGAGTGTAGCCTTTTGAGACAAGCCAACCGACGATTGTATCACAATCACATGCCGCAGTACTCTTAAAATATGGTTAGAAACGGTTGGAGACGCTCCAACGAACTGGGTTTTCTAAACTTTTCGGCCATCTCGTGACGTCAATGGGCGTTTCCCCACTGGACGGCACGTCTCGAATGCACTTCCAAAATACATATTAAGGCACGTATTTTTATCACACACGTAACTATTTTATTTTGACTTAACAAGACTCTTTCGAACCATCGGTTTTAATAACACGGCCCTCTGTCCACAGAACACAATTACTCCTGGCTGTCTGACCGAACCATGGACTTAGTACTTTCTCTTGACCGAACAAAATCACGCCGTAACCAAATTTTTTGACCACATTTTTTTCTTGCTCACGTATTTGACATAAAAAGATGGTTGTTCTTAAGAATTGGCAAGCAAAATTTCAATTTTATTTTATGATTTCTCGAAAATAGTTCTCTGTGACTTGATTTGATTGGCAGCTACCAAGGAGTATATAACACTGCGTTTTACGCAGCTACTATTTCTACAGAACTTTAATTCTTTTTAATTATGTCACAGGCAAAGGAGTGTTGAAACGTACGACCTATTTTTTTTTTTTATCTCACGCAGATATATTATTTTGATCATACAGTCACATTTAATAATATTTGTATGAAAAGTTCATGTTAACGTGTATATTCCAAGGCACCCGCGCCACAATGAAGAAAAAATACTTAGGTGTCTGTGATACGTCAGTATCTCTTATTAGTCTGTGTGTCTGTGTTACGCTATGTATTGTTACAAAGTTAACCGGTAGGTACTTACGAGTCCGTACTGAAACGCATAAAACTGGAAGCCCAAATTTTTTTTTGCATAATTTTGTTTACGTATAAATAACATTTAACAAATTTTTTACACATACATTTTTTTACATAATTTTTACAAAAACTGCTGGACCGATTTCAAAATTATTTTACCACTAGCTTTCCACCCGCGGCTCCGCCCGCGTGGACTACGGGTTATATTGTGTATGTACAACTGTGAGATAAAATGTAGCCATATCCTTTCCCAGTCTCTGATCTATCTTTTTACCAAATTTCATCAAAATCAGTTCTGTAGTTTTGGCGTGAAAAACGGACAGACAGTCACTTTCGCAAATAAGATATTAGTAAGGATTATTGGAATAATAGCTCTTGTCACTGTTCGACAAAGTCTATTTTTCTAGGAATCAAACTCGACTCTGTATGAATAAATTATGTGATTGAATATTAGATCTTATTTCTAGTAATAAAAGTTCAATTTGCGTTGTATAAAATAACAGTTCTGTAGGAATAAAAATCCGTTACGAATTCAAAAGTTCTGTAGAAATATAATAAACAAACAAGATCGCATTCAACAATATAGATTTTAGCGTGAAATTGACTAAGAAAAAGAGATGCAATGCAGCTTTACATTCTGTCTCGTTCTCACTTATATTTTACATGGCAAAAAAAACAATTCTGTCAAAGTAACGGCAAACCGGTTTTTTGCAAGTTTTATGACGCTATAAAAAGTTATAGAATGAAACAGAGAAACATTTTTCCTGGTAAAACTTTTTTTGTCTCTTTCTAACTAATTGTTTGCACTTAAATATTGTAATAAAGCGAGCTAAGGTCATTTCTGTAGAAATAGGCGCAGCCCAACTTCCACAAGTTACACCATAGACATATAACTTGCTGAGGGCGTGTTGCTGATGAGTCATACGTCACACATCATCAGCAACACGCTGACTGGTGCGCAGCGTTGTCACATGAACTAGATATCAAATCTGTATTTTTTATTTTTAAAATCCGTATAAAATCCGTATTTCTATTTTGATTTAAATTTACGTTCAGTCACGGAAATTACCGTACGTTTTTAACGTACTACAGTTCAAATCGTGAAAATTACCTTACTTTTGTTGTACACTACCGTACAAGGCTTAAAATTACCGTACAAATACGGTAATTACCTTACGCTTGGCAACACTCACATTTTTTTTAAATTTATAATTTCGGGAAAAGCAGAGGAAACTATGTCCATGCAGCCATGTATTATTCCTAAGCTCCTCGTGTTCTGCGAAAACCGGATAGTGTCTGTTTTACGAACACTAACGGCGAGAACTTAGAAAATTCTAAGGGCGAGAAGCATAACTGCGAAGATTTATATCAATATCAAACGGAACAAAAACACATCAGTTGAATTTTTTATCACTACACGAATTTTAGTCAATTTACTGCATAATACACTATGACTTTTATACATAAAACATAAAACATCCCGCCAAAGATCTCGAAGCGACCCACAGAACCATAGACATAGAAAAAATAAGAGAACAGAACCTTTGAGTATGTGGTATTTGCACTGACATAAAGTGTATGGACTGGCAGTCCTCTATAAATTACAGCATTTCTCTTTAGGACGCATTGAAAGTGACAAATTGAACGGAACTTGACGCAGTAAATTGTAAACAAATTGAAATATATTAAAATTTTGTTAAAATTTTAAAGACTAAGTGAATTTTTGTATAAAGTTTTATTAATATTCAATTTTGTGACCATGAGAATATGCTTGGTTTGTAAATATAAACAGAAAAAAGGAGATAATCGGTCAATGTACAAGTATGTTTTTTTACAAACTGTTTTATTGAAAAATGTTGTTTTAAAACGTCTTAATTCTACTTTAAATGATTAGAAATTGTCGGGAAGACATTCCTCTTTTTCAAAGTATATATATAGTTATGTTAAAATGACTATAAAAGATAAAATTTTCGCATTTTCAATTTCGCTTGATTCGCCTGCTTTATTTCGCTAGTGCTTCCAAAGACAGTCGATAAAAACAATGTCGATAGAAACATGTTATAGGTATATTAGTGTAAAATATTACTTAATGTTACATACAATGGCAAACAAAACCGTTTTTATTTTGTTGAGTACCCATGATTGCTTTTTTAGGGTTATGTAGTAGACTACAAAGTTATAGTTTCGCCATATCCGTCTACTCGCAATTTTCTAAGAGACCCTTGATACTACAAAACTGTAATCACACCTTAGTACCTAAGCTTTTCAAGATAACAAGTAATGTTTGATTAATTTGCGCGTCGCTCGACACGCTCTTGAATGATTTTAGATAAATATTTAAGAGTTTACTAATCTTCATAAGAACAGTAAGACAGAATACCTAACCAACCAAATTTCTTACAACAGATTTCCAACCGACGAAGTTTAAAAAAAAATGGCTTCAAAATATGAATGTTTCGAAGAATTGGACATCAAAGAAAAGCCACGAAATATGTTCGAAGCATTTTGACCCTAACTGTTTCATAGGAAGTAGGAAATTGTTAAAATTTGGTAGTGTTCCTACAATATTTGAAGAAAATGTTCAAGGTAAAGGTTATACATAAGGGTTACTAGAAACATGTCACGATCCCCGCTAAGGGATAGTAGTAGGCTTTATGAACTATTGAATAATATTTCAAAACTGAAAAAAGAGTACCAGTTTTGAAAAATTACATACTTTAACTTTTTATAAAGTAACACAGCTTTAAATATTATTGTTTTTGAAACTAATGCAAAAGATAAAGCTTATTTCTTTAGTTTGAGTCATGCTAATGTGAGAAAATGGTTTTATTGTTTACGCAAAATTGATGCTCTGCTGTAAGAAAAACAGATCATCTCATACTTAGGTACATACTTTTGGGGAAAAAGAAAAAATTAAGCTCTACATTCCGCTAGAGAACATAAATAGTCGACTTATCGACTTTTGGTCCTCACTTGTTAAAAGTACAACTTGAGCTGATTGCCAAGGCAAAGTAGGTACTAAGCACTAAGGCAAAGTACAACTTGAGCTGATTGCCTGCCTACCCCGCTGGGAATACATCGACTAATCGACTTTTGGCCTCACTACAGCGCCAAAATGGCGAAAATCAAGTGGTCTCGTTTTTGATTTGACAACAGCCAGTCTAGTGGTATTTAACTTATTTCTATGTCTATGGGTATTTGAGTATGATTTGAGCAATACTACATACTCAAAGGATTTGAGTTAAACAGTTTTTTTTAAAATTTTTATAAATATTTTTTTCATTTTTTATAAATGTTTTCTGGCCTGGAAGCTAGTTCTTTCGGCCATAGTCTAGAAGCAGAAGCGACCACAGAAAAAGAAGTTAAGAAGAGGAGTGTGAGAGGCTTGCTGACTTGGGCCTTTGGTTTTTTCTCATCTCTTCTTGCAATAAATTTCATAACTATCATAATCCAAAAAAATATGTTTGGTCCACATAAGAATTTATAGCAGTAATAAAAACTGTTTATTTTAATTGGTTAAAAAGTTTTGCCTGTAAAGTGGAGAGTACCCTTTCCACAGCAATCACCAAACTCCAGCCAGCTCACTTAATTATTGATTTTTAAAGTTTTAGCACAATTATAAACATAAACAGTATGATGTAAACAAATCTCCTGTTATTTTTTTGCAAAAACTAACCATCGCTATACTTTAAAAATAAAGTGGTTGTCAGGAATTTGGCGGGAAGTAAGTGTCTGTGCAGTTCGCAAAACATTCCAGCACAAGGAAAGTATTTCATGTCGAAACTTAAAAACAATAGTCCATATTTTTGAATAAATAATTTGCAAAACACCCACTAACTTCTTAAATTACTGTAGACATAGCGGAGCCAAGAGCTAGTCTACATAACAACAAATGATAAGAAGCTACGTCACTTTGTTTGCAAATAAATTGATGCTTGTTCGAAATAATTGTCTAAAAACCGTAAGATTTTCACTGTTATACTCAGCGGAGCTCTTGTGGCCTCCAGGAACTGGTGAATGTTGCCAATTTGAACAATCCACTGAAGAATACTTCGACCGGTTCTGATGTGGCGGTCTACTAACCTCAAGGGCAGGACATTTAGCATCCAGTGGACGTCATCGATGTCAAACTTCCAGAGAACAATAAGCAGAGAATCCAAGAACGGGAAATCCTGCATCGTTTGTCCTGTGACCATTTGGCGAGGAATAAACGGCAGGTTCACTAGTTCTTGAGGACTCAGCTGGTGAGCGTTGAAGTAAAGTCTGACTCCGTGAAGAATCAAATCTTCTTCTGTCAGTCGGTTGGCGTCTGCAGCTGAGATAAATGGTTCTCTAAAGCTCAGGTCGTCTAGGATGACCGTTGTCACTAGAAACCGATAGAAGTTTGTGTAACTTTCAGGAGCTGGTTTTCCATTCACTTGGGTCTGATTCAACGTAGGAGTGGTGACTCTAGATGGCGCCAAAGCTATCATAGATTCCGAATCGATTTTTTCTGGGATCTGGTTTCCTATCTGCGACGTCACTGGAGCACTTTTACTTTGACCAGATAGTAATTCAATAAGACCTCGCTTTAGTTTTCTTATTTTCGAGGTTCCTGGTGCTTCGTATTCAGAGCTCATTAACTCTATTACATTACTCTGGTTCACTTAGGAGTCTTCAATCCATTTCTCGATCTGACGATTGTCAGCCATTGTGTCAGAAAAAAAACTGACCCGTTTAGTGATAGTCTGATGGTATTTATTCTGTTTGCCAGATACGACACAAAAAAATGAAGATGTGTAGATAATATATCACCGCTAAATATAAAATGCAGTCGAGTAATCGTCGAGCGTGAAACGGAGATACTGACGTGGGTTGTGGGTTTTTTGATTTAATATAACTGCAGTGTCAAAAACTTGATAATTATGCATGTGGTTGGGTGGTGATTATTTATTATCACTACTGGAGGTTATTGAAGGTTATTGAAGGTTATAATGAGTTAACACACACACACACACACACACACACACACACACACACACACACACCAATTTTGATTTATGTACTTGCTTCATTTTTACTCTATTTATTTTAGTTTCTAAGAGCTATGGAAGAGCGGGTTCTCCTGATACAGGCAAATTCATTGCCTACTAGGAGTTCCCTATTCCAATTACAATATTTGTAAAATAGTGTTTATGAAAATAAATATTTTTGTATATTTTTGTATTTTGTATTTTTGTAACTATCGGCTTTTACGAAGATACAAAGAAACAATTTAAATTGTTTGTACAAAACTACTGTTAAAAAGTCTTTTTATTTGTATATTATAAACTACATTAACCTTTAATAGACTTCTTCTACCTGAAACAAAGAAGACATTAAACAGTTAAGTAACATCGCAAATATTTTCCTTAGTGAACCCTAATAAGCTTTTACGTCGCATAACTTAGGAATGCATTAAAGAAGTTGATAACCTGAACAAAGTTTTATTCTTTTTACATTCTTTGTTGGTCAATATCGTACCGGTTCAAGGAAAATGACCAAGTGATTCAATTACAAAAAATGCATGTGGTTTTTTATGTTTATGTTAAACTTACCGGCAGGTTCCTTAGGATTGATCAGAAAATTTGCATTTCTGGATACACAGGGACAAACTGTAAAAAAAATATTGTAAAATGCTCAAATTTGCCGCATTCAAAAATACCTAATAAATATTATCATCGATCTTCCACGTGTTATCTATGTTATAAATACTAAAATATTCACAGTATAAATTGAAAAGTTTGGGATCAGTAACTGGGGTCATCTGTAATTAAAACATTAGATAAGCTAATAACAAGCGAATATTACTTGATTAGATGAGATGGCAGTAGACACACAGGCTCCCTGATTTTTGCCCAACAAATATCTGAGGATCCCGGATTGCTTCCGCTGATAATTTCAATCTCATTGTTGTTTTCGTCGATATGGGAAACTAGTTCGAAGACGTTATCTTCAATGATTTGTCTGCAGTGGAAACCAAAAGATTTAGTACAGATTAAGATCAAAGGATCTATTTATAAATATGCTAAATTTTTGGTTTCCATAATTTTGAAATAGTACTTACGCTTCAGGGACAAGTACAAACACAAATGGATAGCCAAGGTGGTTTCTTATCAACTGGGCTGAAATCTTGTTTATTTGAATAACAGGATTATCTTGCTGACTGGTTTCTATTATTCTTCTTATAGTTTTCAAAACAAAGCTTTCCATTCCGTAAATTGGCCAAGATATCGGTACTAAAACGTCGGGTGCGAGCTGAATGTACTCAATAGAAACAAATTTTCCTTCCATAATACAAACGAGAAAATAAACGTCCTTCTTCTATGAGTTTGAAGTATGAAATACAATACGGGAACGATATCTACTTTAGGTCATGAATAGATGCAAGAGGTGAAATAATCAATTTATGTACTTGTGATATGTTAAGAGGCCTAATAATGCATCGTTAAATATATAAACCTTTCAGTTGCGAATATTATTAAAATGTTTTAGCTTGTACATGTCACAAAAACGAGCTAAATTATAGCCTTGTTTATTGGACAGAATTGTAATTTGTTTGATCACATCTTACATTATATCGAGACTGCCTACCACATGTGCGACGAACCTAATAAAGAAATTCTTGAGCTGACTTTGGGGTAATCAGTGATATGCAGGGGAATGGAAAGTCATTTTAAGCGATAACCATTGACCTTTGCATGAATCTGTTATCATGCATCCGCTCATACTTAACGAGCCACGAAATAAGTGATTCAGTCGTGTTCTAGCAGTTGAATTATAAACTCGATATGTATCGACGAGGGATAACCATGAGCGGGTCCAGGAATGAAGAAGGAGAAAATCTTGCACATTATTTGTGTCGTACTGGAGATGTTAACAATCTAATGTTTCTTCATGACCTAATAAATGATAGCAACCGACATTGTTTGATGGAATACAATGAAAAGCAGCAACAATGTGTTCATATTGTTGCTATGGAACCTCTAGACTCTGTAGAGAAGATGAAGCTTCTGGCGCTTTGGGGAGCAGATATCAATGGGAAAAAACTAAACAATGGTGACACTCCTTTGCATATTGGAGTGAAGATCAAGAATTATGAACTGGTAGAATGGTTGTGTCAACAGCCAAATATCAACCGGGAAGCGATGAACAAAGAATGTATGACACCATATCATATTGCGTTTGTAAACAGAGACCAGAAGATGATAGATTTGCTGAAGATAAATGGAGCCCAGTGCAAAATCCCTTTGCAATCAGAATCTAATTCTGGGATGAAGACTATGAACCGCAGAACAAGAGTATGAGTGTGATCTCAAGAGTATGAGTATGAAACAATTGTGACGAGGTGTAGTGTTATTTGTTTTTATATACTAGTTGATAAGAATATTTATCTATTATGTGAGCGAACGTTAGCTGTGAATTTATTTATCAATTCGTTTAATGAGTCACTAGAGCACTTTGGCAATGATCTATAAGTCTTTGGAGTGTAAAAACTGATTGACGTCAGCATGTGCATTCATATTTGATTGCGTTTGCAGAAAGACGCGTTTATTTTTGTCAGCGGTCATCGCACTTGTCACTGCACAAAGAAGAAATAGTCTTTTTTCCCGAAATCTATAAGAAAGAATTAATTCTAATGGTTTTGAAAAATTAAAATGTATAAAAAATACAGTATTACTGTACAAATATAAAAAATGCGATTTAAAAAAAAAATTAAAAAAGCGATTTAAAAAAATTTTAAAATATGCAATTTTAAAATAATTTAAAACCATTGTTAAGTCTATATAGTTCATGATCATGTATAAAGATATGCATAGAACTTGTCTTATCGATTTTAATTTGTTATCTAAGAAGAAATAGGTCATAGACATAATTATAAAATAATTAATATTTCTTCTTAATGTTTTTATGTTAGTTATTATCTTAAGTTGTGAAATATTTCTTTGTTTTAAAACTTTATAATTTTAATTATACGTTATCTTTATTGATTTCTTGTTGACTACAGACTTTCTTTGTAAAATTTGTTGTACTTTTTTGTTCATTCTTTCGAAAGCTATAAGAAATTACCATCTGTACACATATAATTCGTCTTTGAGACTCTCCTTTGTTGACATTCATGCCGGCTCTAAATTCACCTTATACAAAGTAACAAAGGCGGTTCGTAGCACGCGTTACCGGCCAATTTATTACTTGGAGACTATATTGAGGCCTAACCTTGCAGAGGGCGAAAAAATGAGTAAAGCTCATGCGGTCATCGATTCCTTTTGCCTGGAATATAAACAAACGTTGCACCGGATCATCTTCATTCCATAAACAATCGCCGCCCCAGACGTTCGGAAGAAACATATTAACAATGGCCTACTTTCATTGCATCGTACCAAAAGCTTGGGACTCTATTCCTGAGTTTTTTATCGACTTGATTGTCCATTTCTACCTGGAAGAGCATTGGAAACTACATCACACTCTCTTCGGACTATCATTCCACGCAATTTTCGCAGATGATGTATTTCTATGTTCCCTATAACAACAAATACTAAAAACCAGAATAAAATAAATATTTAAGGGGCTCCCATACAAAAAACGTGATTTTTTTTTGCTCGTTTTTATTGAAAGTCTGTCCGAGGCTGTGTCTCATGAACCGTGATAGTAAGACCGTTGAAATTTTCACAGATGATGTATTTCGGTTGCTGCTATAACAACAAATACTAAAAAGTAGAATAAATTAAATATTTAAGGGGGCTCTCATACAACAAACGTGATTTTTTTTGCCGTTTTCTATAAAGATAATGGTTTTTATAGAGTCCGACTAGCACTTGCCCGTTTTATTTAAATTCATATTTAACAATTTAAAAAAATACATATTCATATTGTGTCGTTCTGTGCGGCCCGTGCCAAATAGGCCACGCCGAACTTTTAGCTGTTGGTCTAACTAAGCATTTTTTACGTAATTTTCTCTTTTTGGTGCCCTTTTTTTTCTTTGCTTTTATGTGTTTTGCGTTATTGTCAAAAAACGGAGTCACATTATTTTTTTTGTTTTTATTAATAACTTTTGCAAAATAACTTTTCTACGAAAATAAGTACTATTTCTTTGGAATCACATCTTAAATCTAAGGAGCTATTGCTCATTCCACTTCTCAAAAAGAACTGCCTACCTACACACTATTTTCTATTTAACACACTACATTTAAAATTGAAAATAACAATGCATTGTGATAAATAGTCATTATTACTGAATATCTACAGATAAAAACTTGTTCCAAATATTTTTCTCCCAAAACGAGCTTAAATAATTTTACTTTAGATGATTTATTTATTATAACCTATGATAAATTCATCATACTCTATGTGATTTGCAATCGATCTTCACACTTATAACAAATAAAAATAAAGAGAGTAGAATCCTTTTCAAAACAAAACCATTTAGGTATAAAATAAAATAAAAAAACAAAACACTTACGTTGTAGTTGGCACAAGTTGATGTTGTTGGAAAGAATGGATTGGCCACATGTGCTGCCACAATTTCAGAGTCTTGTGCCGCAGTGGTGGCTCGTTGATATAGGGCCCTGTGGTGGCCTTCAATAGAGCCCTCCTCCTCCCAGCGCCTCAGCCAAAAGTATATGGTTTGCCTCTAAAACAATATCTTAAGGATAATTTTCCACTTATCTTTAGATAATTTTCCAAAAAAACGACTTTTGTCAAATTTATTTTAAATGAAACTAAATAAAAAATATATTTTTGGGTCAAAACGAAGACAAATTATTTTTTCTGCGCTTTGTCTGTTTCTATTGTGTGCTTTGTTTACCTGTTGCAAAACAAATATAAGAAATTATATTAATAATAGGCTTATGTGGAAAATGATTGGAAGACTTTTTGTCTTCCAAACCATAAAGAAAAAAACAGTCGATTTTGAGTCACAGCCAAACTGTAGACATTTGTTAATTTAAAATAATTACTTATAATAAATAGGTGAACGAAAATATTATATTTCTCAAAAAATTGTAATGATCCTGTAGTTCAATAAAAAAAAATTTCTCAAATTAACCCATTTACTATTCAATATGCAGGGCTTTAGGTAAATCTCTTTCAACCTCTCGGGTGGAAAATCAGTCCATGAAACTGAACAACTTTCCTAAGGAACAACTTTCCTAAGGTATGAAAAATTTTTTTTAACTTCCCATACAAAATGCACTATCAGCTGATGCAGTTTGTATGTGGGAACTAAAAAATTTTTGACGTGACAACGTCTTATAAATTGGTTTGCCGGGTGACACTTCAAGAAACTGCGTTACGCTCCGCTCACGTTATGCGCTCACAATGAGAGCGAGTGAGAGGCACGCGTCCCTTCCACTCGGGCATGGTTAGCCCGCCTAAGAGCGAGAGAGACAGACTATTATTTCATCCTTCTTCCTACTATACGAATGAATATTCACATTAAAATTATTTTACCACTCAAAGTCGTTGTCACGTAAAACTTTCGCCCGTATACCGACTTTACAGGCAACCAATTTTTTTCGTATTTCGACTTATGTTCCTTGGTAAAGTTGTTCAATTTCATGGACTGATTTACCACCCGAGACGTTGAAAGAGATTTACCTAAAGCCCTCTATTTTACATTAGTTTGTTACAACCGTTTGCATCAACGTGAAGTGGTTCACAAATAGATTACATTTTTTTATAACTTCCCTTGTGACGCAGGATTTTACAAATCCTTACCATCTTCCTTTGTGGGCTCGTTATTAGTCATTATTTCATTAACCGTTTAGCCATGAACTTTGTTTTTTTTACTATACTATTACGCAAAATGCGGAACCCTACGATGCACGTAGCCCTACTTGCTTTTGGCAGGTTTTTTTAACATATTCTTTAATTTGGCTGTATGGTCAAGTATAACAAAAAAAAACTTATAAGTGGCTGTATGATTTAAATCTCCTTTGCCGATAATTTTAAGAAAATAAAATCCGAGTTATCCGAGATTCCTTCTCCGTCTACGTCCGAGTGCAAGTAATACGTCGCAGTGTTGCCATATATACGGATTTGTCCGTATTTGTACGGATTTTGTGAGTTCAATACAGATGAATCAATGATTTTTATACGGATTTACTCTAAACACAGAATTAGCTTCAAAAGTACACCGTTTTTGAGCCTTCTTGATCTAATTTTGAACAAATTTCGTCACAACGCTGGTGAGTTTGCTCCACTGTAGTGCGGCAGTACAGCAAAATTTCTTCAATGAAGACGAAACCAAGAAATAAATTAAGTATCTTGACGATAACGGTCCCGCTACTACTAAACAACTTTCAGGGAAATCACCCTCTTTTGATTTAAATCTTGACCCAAAAATGTTATGTTTAGTTTTTATACGGAATTTCAATCAAAATACGGGATATTTACAGGCTGGCAAGAAAGTCTTGAAAATAATGGCGGCGCCACTATCGTGCCTAGTGGCCACCCTATATACTGCGACAATAACGGTTTTGATACTTTGACTTATGTACAATTTTTTATCAATTACTATTAGCCGATTTTGTGAAATATTATTTACGGGAAAACCATTATAATTATGCTATACATCATATTTATCATAATTATTTTGAAAGGTGTCAACATACATTTTCATGTCGCATATCTCGCAATTACTCTGCCAGCAGGTTCAAGGTATGAAGGGTGAAGTAAAATAATTAATAAAACTTTTGAATGGAATGTAACGTAATTATTTTTGATAAAAAAATGTTTTGTTTGATTTACTATACTGGGTGAAAAAGAACCTCCTAGCTATATTCAAAATCCTGAAGCAGTATCACTCAAAGAACACATTTATGAAAAAAAAAAAATTTTTAATTATTTTTTTAATGGGAATAGTTCATTTTTTGCCTAAACGTAGACATTACTCCTACACCAGGCACGCGAGGGTTGCGGATAGCGCTCGGGGGCTGCACCCGAGTGGTGTCTACGTTTAGGAAAAAAAGAATCCCCCCCCCAAAATAAAAATGAAAAAATAAAATAAAAATAAAAGTGTTCAGTAAGTGATACTGGTTCAGGATTTTTAATAAAGCTAGGAGGTTCTTTTTCAACCAGTATATTATACATTTTTAATTCAAAATCAAAATAGTTTAATTTTATAGAACATTCAGAAGGTTACTTAAAATTAGTTAAAGTTACTTTAATACATACAAATATATTCGTTTATTCAGGAAGTTACATTAAAGGATTTAAGTACATACATACAATCATACATATTCGTTCTTTTGACTATACTGGCTCTACGCCTCCTCCCAAAGATGTATTATTCCCCACAGAAGATTAGGCAAGAAACACTAGGGTGCTCTTTTTAATCTGATTCCATTTTTTTTCTAATTAACTAAATGTGAAATAATTTTAGAGCTGAGCAGTTTATTCCCATGGCTGCTTGTCTGATAGATAATCAGACATTTTTTAATAGCCCTTTTTGTAAAGTTTTTGTTTAATCATTGCCTTTTGTCAATGGGAATCCTATTATTGGTACACATGGTTTTGAATACACATGGGAATCCTATTATTGAAACGTATACATTGACTCATAAAAGAGTTTATTACCTTGTGGAGACGATTGTCTAGTACATCCAGTTTATGCTTGGTCCTAGTATTTATATTGTGCCTATCACTATTTTTCCATAGTTCCTTGTCTGTCCGAGGCAAGTTGTTAATTATTATTATATCAAAATCAAAGTACCTTGATGTCAACTGATCCAACATTTTGTGAGGCAATTTTGTGTTTCGCAATGCCCGTATCCTCTTTCTATTCTGAATCGAAAATGCTTTCATCTAACTAAATATTCCACGCTAGAAAAGTCTTCATCAACGTCTTCATCTTGGCGTGATCCTTCTCTAATAGTCTGCTGGTTATTTTCGTCTGTTTCACTACGGCTGCTTTCATCTTGGAGGTTTATAATTATTCTGTCAATATCGTCATACATAGTTTTTCCCTTTGGTAATAATCCCTCTCTATTTTCATTACGTGTTGGCATGAATTTCTCAAATGTATGCCATATCAACAAAAAAAGGATCAAAATTGTTCTAACGCGCTTCTTTGTTACTTTATTTGTAAACAAAACCTCAAATTTGTGGGTGTTCATTTCATATGTAAACAGATATTCTATGAGCGGTTTATTCTAGCTATTGCAAGTTGAATCACACAAATTATATATAATTACATAATAAAACCACATTTTACCAGTCATATCAGCAGTTCTTCTATGAACATTGGTGAATTCGGATAAATGTGGTCCTGCTTCGAATTCTTCTAAACATTTCAAATAAACTTTATAGATGATTCCTCTAGCAGAGCTCCGAATTACACCCTACTTATTTTGAGCACAATTGGTCACCGAAATCACCACAATAACACAATAAAATAGAAAAAAACACAATTAACTATTAGGAAGTGACTCCGCTGCCGGTACCGGCAACGACGAAAAATTGGAACGGTTGCCTGAAGATACTGTCAGTTTCAATTTTTGACGTTTTTGACAGCTGACATGAGTTGATTTTGTGTTCTTAACGGGGTCTGTGCTTTGATGCGTTGGTGATTATCTAAGATTGAATTTGCGAATATTCCTAAATCACTATCGGAAATGTATTACTTACATTCGACTTTGATTTTCAGATAAAACTAGTTGTCACATCGAGCTATAGTTAAAACTAGCTATAGTTAAAACTCCTCCCCCGCGGAGATTATATCGGGGCAGAAACTGTAGGTTAGGTTTGTTAGTAGCCTAGCCTAACCAACCCGTTAAGGGTTGGTTAGGTTAGGTTAGGTTAGAACTGCGACCCCCAACGCACGAGCCGAGCGAGCGAAGCGAGCGTGCCGCGGCAGCGGCCGGCGATGTGCCAGAAACGACTGTGGTTGCGTTAAGCGGTTGTCGCAGTTCCGCTCGGTTAGGTTAGGTTGTTTTGTAGGTTTCATATATTTCCGGCACCCGTCCCCGCTGCCGGTTCCGGCAGCGGAGGCGCATCCTTACTATTATCGTGTAAAAGAAATGACACAATACGTACCTACTTGACGTGATTGATAAATGACAGAAAGAAAGTTACCAGTTATAATATTTTTTAGTTCTGTTTCAGGACTTTCTTGCCCGGCTGTATACGGAATTTCAATAAAAACAGAAATACGGATTTTATACGGATTTTTGTAATGAAAATATAGATTTCACATTCTACCTACTTCATGTGGCAACACTGTACGTCAGTATCATCTACCTCGGCCAAAAGGACTAGCTTCTAGGCCAGAAATGTATGTCTATGGTCTGTGGAGACTTTTTGGCGGGAGTTTCGACTGAATAGGCGTAAAATTTTTCTCTCTCGTAAAAAGTTTTGAATTTTATTTATAACTTGAGTTTTTGTGATGGGCGCTAAAAGTAAGCGCAAGAAAAAAGAAGAAGATGATATCGGAGATCCGGAGAGCGGCGATTCGGACTCCGATCGCGATGATTCTGATAAGTATCAGATTTTCAAAGTCGAAAATTACTGTCGTCAGTACCCCGAAGATGGCGGGAACTTTGAATATTTAGTTATTTATGAAAGTGCAGACTCAAAACCATTAGGGGACAAAGACCTAATGTCTATTGGTACTGCAATTAAAAAGCATAATAAAGGAATAAGACGATTCAAGCGCATAAATAGATATAAAATTGGTGCAATATTTGAGCGGCCAGGGCTTGCCAACTTGGCGCTAAATAATGCTAAGGCTCAGAAAGACCTAAAACTTAAAGCAAACATTCCAGCCTCTTCAACCGAAACAATTGGCGTAATAAGAAATGTTCCCACGGATTTATCAAATAAAAGCATTTATAAAGGTTTGTCAAGCTCCAAAAACATTGTAGCAGTTCGTCGTTTCATGCGGAGGACCAGAGACGATCAAGGAAACACATGTTTAGAGCCCACTCAGACAGTTGCAATTACGTTTGCATGTCCCACCCTGCCCGACAATGTCGACATTAATTCGTGGTACTTCGAGGTAAGTCCCTACACCCCTCCGGTACAACAATGCCTTCGATGCCTTCGCTATGGTCACATTGGAAAATTTTGCAAAAATGCCCAGAGATGTTCTGTCTGTGGAGATGGACATCACTTCTCAGATTGTTCTAAAACAAGTAAAGAAGCAAAGTGTGTACATTGTGACGGTAATCATATTGCCATCTCAGCAGATTGCCCTATTAAACAGAAAAAAATCGAGGAAAATAAAATTAAACACAAAAGAGTTGCATATGCTGATTTATTCAACGAGAAGTCTTTTCCATCTTTAAATGCGAAATCCAATCCCTCTGACCTTTTACAAAAACTGATTAAAAATGATATTTTCTTTAATTTATTAATTGAATCAATAGTCAAAATTATTTCAACCAGAAAGGAAGAAACACCTGTCACTTCTGAAAGCATTAAAAATGTTTTACTATCCACATTTAACACTAAAAATAAAGAAATCTTAAAGTCTAATTAATATTATGGATTTTTTAAATATAATGCAATGGAATGCTCAGTCTATTTTATCTAACAGATATGCTTTTACTCATTATTTGTATCAAAATGACATTCATATAGCTTTACTTTCTGAGACATGGTTAAAGCCAATCAAAAAAATTAATATAAAAGGATATAAAATTGAAAGATTAGACATAGGTAATGATCATAATGGTGTAGCCATTCTTATTAAAAATAATTTACATTATGAGAGATTCAATACTTATCATGATGATTCTCTTCAAAATTTAGCTATAAAATTAAAATTAAATAATTATTATTTGACTTTAGTTAGTTTTTATAGTCCTACATTAGCACCTTCACCAAACTTTTCCTATTCTCACCTTGATAGCTTAATTAAATCTATTCCATCTCCATTTATTTTAGCTGGGGATTTTAATGCCCACCACACCATGTGGGGGTGTAATACTACCGATTCTCGCGGTTCTGTGTTGTTAAGAGTAATAGATGACAATGATTTATGTTTACTTAATGATGGGCGCCCAACGACAGTCGGATCCAATACTTGGAGACCTAATGCTTTAGACCTTACTATTGTTTCTCCTACTTTAGCAGTAAATTGCAACTGGTTTGTAAATGATGATCCTTTAGGTAGTTATCATCTTCCGACTATTACAAAGTATCTTCTGAATAATTCTGTAACAGAAATGATTAACAATGTTGGTAAGGGAAATTATCATAGACCCAATTATAATAATGTAGATTGGAAAAATTACAAAGAAATAGTATCTAGAAAGCTCCATGATTATATTTTTGATCCTTCTAATTTGTTATTTTCATATAAAATGTTATGTGACCTGTTATTAGAGAGTGCTAATGAAGCAAGTGTTACATATAGTAGTAGTAGAACTATTAACAATTCTACACACACTAAAAAACATAGACAGAGACTTCCTTGGTGGAATAACATTTGTACTCTTGCTGTGGAAAATTGTAAATCAGCTTATTTAGAGTTTAAATTAGATCCTAGTTTAGAAAATTACATTAAATTTAAAAAACAGCAAGCTCTGAAAAAACTTACTTTAAAAAAGGAAAGAGATTCATCTTGGCTTGCATTTTGTGAATTGTTCAATCGACATACACCTGTATCCACAATTTGGAAATTGATTAGAAAATTTAATAAAACTTACGTTGAGAAACCCATTAATACTAATTCTGACTGGATTCTGGCTTTTTTAGATAAATTTGGATCAGATTCAATAACACATACACCTTCAAATATTAAATTTACATCATCAAACTCTACAAATAGTTTTCTGGTTAAGCCATTTACAGAGAAGGAATTTTCTAGTGCATTAAAATCAAGAAAAGATACAGCTTTTGGCTTGGATAATATCCCTTACAAAATGTTAAAGTTTCTGTCTGAAGATGATAAAAGATTAGTTTTGAGTGTTTTAAATTACCTTTGGAGCGAAACTGTTATACCGCCTGACTGGAAAACTGATTGTATTGTACCAATTTTGAAGCCTAACAAAGATGCTTCTCTTTCTGATTCATACAGGCCTATAGCTTTGACTTCTTGTATAGGAAAAGTTTTTGAGCAGCTGTTAAAACAACGGTTGGAGTTCTTTCTTGAGTCAAATAATCTTTTGTCTTCAAATCAGTTTGGTTTTAGAAGAGGTTTTTCTGCGGCAGAAAGTATCAATCATTTGTATCTTGACATACACAATTCATTTGTATATAATCGGCTTTTGGTGTGTGTTTTCTTTGATATAGTTGGAGCTTTCAATAATGTTAATCATCAGGTGCTTGTGCAGGAACTAAAACATCTCGGTATTCCTGAAAAAATTATTGAATGGATTTATAACTTTTTGCATGGTAGAGAAATATATGTAAAATTTAATAATAATTTGTATGGGCCTAAGTATTCTAATTTAGGTGTTTGTCAGGGGGGAATATTAAGTCCATTACTGTTTGTACTTTATATTCATAGATTGAATGTCATTCTTGGTACAAAGGTTAGTAACTTGCAATTTGCAGATGATTTAGCTGTGTATTGCTCCGGCTCAAATATTAGTGTAATAGAACATAATCTAAACTCTGCTCTAATAAATTTGAAAAACTATTTTAATTATTTAAAATTAGATGTAAGTCTAGACAAAACTAAGGTTATTATTTTTAGCAGAGCTCGAATAGTTCTTGCTAACATTAAATTTGATGGTATCAATTTGCCTATTGTTGACGATACTAAATTTTTGGGTGTAACTTTTACTAGAACTTTGTCCTGGAACAAACATGTTCAAATCTTACTAGATAGAGCTTCCAGAGCATTTAACATACTAAAATCCCTTGCTAGAACAAAATTAGGGGCAGATCCATTGGTATTGCTTAGGCTTTACAAGGCAATAGTGAGATCACATTTTGAATACAGTTACTTTTGCTTTGCTGCCAATGCGAACTTAGTTCAAAAGTTAGATATTCTGCAAAACCATAACTTGCGTCTTATAACAGGTGCCATGCGGACAACTCCCATTATTTCATTACAGGTAGAATGTAATGTTCCTCCTTTGAATTTCAGATTCAAATTTCTTAAATACAAGTTTCTTTTAAAACTTTTTTCCATTACTCATAATTCCCTTTTAGAAAAACTTCTTGCCTTTGAGCATATTCCTTCTCCAAGGAATTCTTCCAAGTTCCCTTATATTCTTCTTGACTTCTCAGTTGTAAAGTCACTTGATCAGCAATACCTGCTATATAAGAGTAAAGATAAATGGGCATGCTATGAGGGAGTTTATGAAAGCAAATTTTGTGATATGAAAATTATAATTAATAAAGACCTTAATGTAAAAGAAGAAGTATATGAACATCTATCGAAATGGTCAGGATACAATTTTATCTATACTGATGGTTCTAAATCGGAGCAAGGTGTTTCATTGGCTTGTTATAATGAGAAAAATAAAGTTGGCCACGGTTTTTGTTTACCTGCTGTATCAAGTGTATTCACTGCTGAAGCGTTTGCTATATTGACAGCGCTAGATAACTTGAAAAAATCTCATGTGAGTTCAAGAAACTGGTTAATCATTAGTGATAGCATGTCAGTCTTATCAGCACTACAAAACAACTCCTACAGTATTAAAACGAGCTACATTATATATAAAATTAAAGAACTGTGGACTCAATTATCAAATGAACACCAAATCACTGTTGAATTTACTTGGACTCCAGCACATAAGGGTGTAAAGGGCAATGAAAACGCAGATTTTTTGGCAAAGACAGTTAATTTAAAGGGTGGTCAGCTCAGTCGAGTTCAGAACATTTTTCTACCTTGGCAAGATTTAATTTCCGTTATTCGAAAGAAAGTTATTACAGAGTGGGCAGAGTACTGTAATTTAATTTATCAAAATAAAGGCGCATGGTATGCTGAAATTAATAAAGAAATTGGCAAAAAACCCTGGTTCGCAAAAAGCAACAAATTCTACAAGAGACAATTTTATACTCAGATCTGTCGCTTGAGGTTTGGTCATTGTAAATTTAAAGCTCATCTTTATCGAATGAAAATTACATCTTCATCCACTTGTGAAGAGTGCTCGCTAAACGTAGACCAAACTTTACATCATATATTTTTTGATTGTCCAGCGTTCAATTTGCATAGAATTTTAATGATAGATAAACTCCAAGATATATATCAGATTATCCCGCCATCACTACAGGAAATACTTAAAAATTCAGCAACTTACGAAACTATTTTTGAATATGTCATATCCAGCATTGGAGAGTTATAATTTGACTTAACTTGAAGAAAACATTTAAACACAGAAAAGACATATAAACACGGAAAAGACATATATACACGGAAAAGACATATATACACAGAAAAGCGACATATACACGGAAAAGACATATACACGGAAAAGACATATAAACTATTATGAGCATCAAGATGATTATGAAAAATGGATTACGAATGACTTTACTGTTTAATTTACGAAAGATTTGGCTATAATAGCCTTACTTCGGGTATTACCTGACTGGCGAAGAAAAAGAAGTTTAAGATTTGGCGAAAGCCTTAAATAAGATGAACACAAGAAATACTGCTTATGATTTGGCTGTATGGCACAGTTCCATTGCCTATCCATTAGGATGAATTTTACTACTACTACTACTGTCTATGGTCTGTGGCAGCCTTGCAGCTTAGTTTAGTAGAAATATGTGTGGTAGAATATAAATTAAATAAATACCACGCCTAATGTCGTTTCAAGACTAAAACTGTCGTAGGCACATTACTTTAATTAACTTATGACCAAAACGCATTATCATTTACAACCGAAACTACATTTCAATAAACGCTAGTGTTAACTCTTCGTTATCCGACTATTCAACATTTGTGTTGATTGCAGTAAGTATCTGGCATTCTCTTTGTAAGTTTTCATTTATCTCGCAATCGTTCCTTTTTAATATCTATTTCTGTTACCTACATTTAAAAAATAACCCTTAAAAATATTTTACGGGTTATGTACGCCAGAGCCTTGTCGGTTAATCGACAAGGTGCACCGCTATATCAGGTTAGGATGAAAAGGAATGAACTCCGCCCCGAAAAAGACCCACTGATTCGAATTTTTAAACCTTGAATTTTTTTCTGACTTTCAGTGTTTCTACCATGGAGATGTCTTTAGATGTGGTGTCAGGAATAAGTGAGAAATACAAGCGTAATGATAAGGTGAAATATCTTCTGGTATTCACGTAGCATGACCTTTACCTCATGTCTATTTTATCTGTACGTACACTCAGCTTAAAAACTTTTCCCCAGGAATTTAACAATAAAAATTGAAGAAATATTCCCTTTTTTACACAAGTTCAGCAATCAGTATGAGGATGAGGAGAGGAAAATCTTTTTTCTCATAATTTGATTTACGTTTCTCGGGAAAAGTTGTTTAATATCATGGTCAGAATCACACCCTATAGTTTAGCTAGCTAATTTAAAGTCACTTCATACATATTATAGCACCTGAGGTCCTCTCGGGCAGACACATGACCCACACAGACACGTTAAATCTTAAACTAGAGCCCGCAATACAGAATGCGACTCAGACTCTAATCTATACATATGTAGCAGTCGACTTCATTATGATAGTGAGAGAAAGAGACAATTAATACTTCAGTATAGAACAAGAGATCCCTGGGGGAGGCCTATGTCCAGCAGTGGACGTCATGTGGCTGACATGATGATGATAGATCAAGACTTGAGACTCCTTCTGTATCTGCTGGTTTATGTCACATACTACAATACAATAACAACTGTCAAGAACAGATAGCAAAAATTAGATAAGAAGGGTTTTCAGGGTCAGCTACATGTTTACGTTATGATTGTGGACTATTTTAGACCAAAAATAAAAAGTTATAATTATGTTTATTACATTTCTTTATTTAATTCAAGTGTAGTGTTATTATAAAGCCTCATATATTATAGACGCCGTGTGAATTTATTTTGAATTCCATTATTGTGATATATTTGGCTTCATAAGGAGTCCAGATAGATGCGCTGTATTCTAAGTGGCTTCTTACTAAAGCGTCATAGAGAGCTTTCACTGCATTGATATTTCTGAAATTACTTTATTTGTGAAATTAGTATCCATCCTCACAAGCTTAAGCATTTATAATATTAGTAAAAATGATATTTTACTTAAGATATATCACTTATACAAAACTAAAACGAAAAAATGAATCCATTAATAAAATGTTGCCATTGAAAGACTTTCTTGCTTATATCATATACCTGTTGTAAAATAACCCAATTGGGTGTTTTGCCAGTCTTTGCACTGCCTGTGTTTTGTTATATGTGCCTACCTTTATATTATAATATCATTCTTCTTCTTATTGTGTAGGTATAGTCAAGTGTGTGGCAAACTTGGCTAACCCTGGTGTCAGAATATTCAAACCGCAAAGTGGTCTCTGACTTGGTTTTAATGACTGTAGTCAATCAACATAATGTAATATAATTGATTAGTGGGATAGAAGAGAACATTAACACTTTTTTTCCAAATTACAGGAATTTAATAAACGATGCAATCCCTGGGCAGGTGGCTGAGGAATGCAGCTTCCGTATCTCAATTTGATGTCCACAACATAACTAGGTAAAACTTAATTTTTTTCAAATGTTAAATTATACATAAGAGAGCCAATCCACTGTGTGATCACTGTGAAATCCATGATGACTTAATTTAAAGTAATTTATTTTATTACTAAAAATTTTTTACTGTATCTTTAACTAAGGACACAGAAATTAATAAAAATGTATGTAGATAAAACCTTTTGATCAGTTATTTTTAAAAATAGCAACTTTTAACACAGAATAAATAATAGTACTAACATACAGAAGTCTCACTCCCTAACAAAAGTCAACTTAGGCATAAAAATTTGCCTACTATTGCAAGCGGCGCAGGCTTGCAAGAGTTTAAACTTATAGTCGGCCGCTAGCGTTCATATTCTATTGCGCACCGCCGACTCGATGCCGCGTTCGCGACGAGAGCTCAGGGTCAACACTCGCCGCCGATTTAAAAGTATTATTATTGAAATTAATTATGTAAGTTATCAATGCTTATAAAATCAAGAGTAACTTTAATTAGGAAGTGTTGTAAGTAAAAACGCAAGTTAACATAACCAACCATGTTATTTGATACCTAGCCTACATACCTACTAACTACAGACACCTACAGACTATTGCGATGGCAAAACGTGTTTCTGTCTGGTTTTAATATTGTTAATACACTTTTTTTCAACACGCGACCAACGCGGTGAGCGCGCGCGTGGCGAGTTTCAACCCGCGCTCGCTGGCATGCTCAGTATGCCCGCCGCGCGAACATGCCTAAACTGCGGAGTGACACCCCCCTGCTTTTAATCAGTGATATGCTTACTGTAGAGGATAGGTCTAGGACAGTATAATAAAAGAAAAATAGAAAAATCTAATTTTATATTCTAATAAGGGTTATATTCTTATCTGACCAATGTCATGTTCTAAACAGCTAGATTCATCATGTTGATGATCTTCATTGTTATCCCTGGTCATCATTGTTTGTTGATCAAGAATAATGTTACTAAAGAATGACAGCTTGGTAAATCAAACCAGCCATCCTCAAATAAATTCGTTATGTCATCATTTTGTTGTTGTTTATATCTTAAGGTCTGTTTACGCTTCAGCTTAACCTACTATTTTTAGGACTATTTTTGTATTTTGCGCATATCTTTCATATTATTATATTGTTAGAAACTCAAACTATGCTGTACGATAGTCATTTATATCTTTAGATTTGTATAAAAATCACCCGACAAGTTCGTGTTTCTATTCAACCAATCCGTGTGACCACTGTATGTGAGTTCAGTCATAGCATGTAGTCCAATTTCACCTCTGCTTTTTATTTTTATTTTTTTTATAGCCTTTATTTCCAAATAATTTTTTCCATGCTACAAATTCACTATAACATTATACATATTCATTAAATTTTATATCATTGACATTGTTCACATTATTACATCTCTTGCATTTTACTATTTTAGAAAAGGAAACTTATTTTTATTACATCATAAACATCGCAATATTTGGTTTTTTAACATAACCTCTGCTTGCATTGTAATTAATACTGTAATCCCATATATCTCGTACAGACAAGCAGTGGGGCGCTTGGGGCCACAAACCGGTCATGCATTCGATCGCCCTCCGTCGGCACTAAAACTTGTCCACTTTTGTTTTATACATTTTTATTATATGAGTTTGCCCAACTTACTATTTTATTTCTTGTTCCCGTCGGGAACAAGGTCTCATAGGCAATTGCTCAACAGTTCTACAGTGCCGCCTGCCTTTCTTTAGAAGATTAATCGGTTCTTGATTTGTTTCAATCAGGAACTGATAATCTTCTAAAGAAAATTTAAAATTATTCGTAAGATAATGTTCTCGGAAGGAAGTCCAGAAGAATTTGTGTAATTAGAATCCTTCCTTCTATACAGGTGCCTTAATCACAGCAGACGTAGAGACTCCTGGTGAGATGCACCTAACTTATGACTCATGACGGAGAACGATGGAGATCTGATCATCAGAAGCTCGTGGTCAACCTAGGCAGAACGGATTCAAAAAGATAATTTTGTTTTTTTTAGAGCCCATATACGTCCCCACCGAGTCCACCACGCGGGCCCAATGCGGGTTGGCGGACCGCTCATCTTTCGAAAATGAATTTTTGATTAGTATATAAATCCGAAAAGATGAATTTAGTGGTACAGGTCCGCACATAAAAAATATATTAAGTAATATTCAAGATATTATGTTTAATGTTATTCCACACTGGACTGGCACTCGGAAAACAATGTGAGTGGGATGCGAGCGTTTTGTTGTAACATGGTCAAAAGGCTGACAACCTCTCACCATTAATACAAAATGTGTCAACTGATAACCATCCTATTTATGTCAAACGTGGCATCTAGTGCTTCTAGAACCACTCATGCTCTGCCTACCCTGATATGGATTATAGATAAGATAGATTTATTTCATAACAAAGCATACAATGTCAAATTAAATTAATTAGTCTGTTCAGCTTAAGTTATGATCGTCATAAAAAACGTAATTAAAAAAAAAAGTCGACAGTAAATAATAAAGCAATGTCAAAAAAAAAAAATTAAAAATATAAATTATATACATAAGTACACTCCCTCAATTTCTAATAAAAATTAAAAAAAATTATAAGCAATTATAAACATGCATTTTGAGATATTTCAAAAATTATCAATGTCAAAATTTATTGTCCATATATTCCTTTATTGTATAAAATTCATTTTCCAATAAAAAGTTTTTCTGGCGTGAGCGTGTGTATGTATGTATAAATGTAAAACAATATCTTCCTTGTTCTAAGTAAACCTAATAACCATAGCCCAGTGGCTCTTGCTAACTGAATCGATCAGTGAGTTGAAGCAACGTACATAGAAATAGAAAATCTCATGGGTGACCAAAGAGGTAATTTATCATGACCGTTTCCGTGCTGCGGAGGGCACGTTAAGCTGTCGGTCCCAGCCGTTTTCGATTGAATAAAGTCGTTAAACCAAGTCAGAGGCCATTTGAAGGTTTGAAAACTCTTAAGACTAGGGCTAGTTCATCACATATTTGATTATATCTTCTCAGTTAGTAGAACTTGACTACAATAATACTTTAGTGTAGGTTATAATAATCGATTTCACAATTGACACCATTATAAATGAAAATACAAAGCAACGTCACTGTTCAACTAAAATATTTATTTCCACAATTTACTTAGAAAACTAAATTGCTTAAATAGGTATTTCAACTTTTTTTCCTAACCTCTTCAATTCAAATCAAAGTCAGTTATTGCCAGAAGTGGTGACGCATGATGTCACCACTTCTGGCAATAACTGACTTTGATTTGAATTGAATAATATTGATCTACACACCGAGCTGGTTTCCAGCATGCAATTTTTACATAAAAAAAAAACAAAAATAATTTATTTATGTCTCATATATTCTTCGTATAAATAGGCAGGGGTCTCCTTTTAGGCATGAGAATGCCTGTGCCAGGGGGAATAATTTGTAGAATTCTATAAACTTCTATGATGATGGACTGGTAGTGAAAGAAAAACTTAGCTGTTGCAGCTACCTATTCTTCCCAGGTATACAGTAAAAGTCTGTAACTGGGATGCAAGGGTTTTCCTGTATAATCGGCGAAAGGCTGACCACCACTCACCATTATAAAACTTGTTCCGTCTGATAACCCCCACATTTGTGTCAAACGGGGTAGAAAAAGATAAAGAAAACAATTAAAACTGAATAACGATATTCTAACACATCCTTTAAATACTATACTATTTAAGAAATGTCATAATAAAATTAAGATTTGTATAATTTAATGTCATAATAAAAAGGATATAATTAAATCGTTTAACTGTTTTTAACTATGTTTTGTGCATGCTGGACTGGGAGTAAAAAAAAAACATGGAATGTGCCAGCTGCCTACTCATACCATGCATACTGTAAAAGTCAATAAGTGGGATTCGAGGGTTTTGCTGTATTGTGGGCAAAAGGCTGACAACCTCCACCCATGATATTTTGTGATGTAATGTATGTCAAACGTGGCATCAAGTGGTTTTAAAACCGCTGAAGCTCTGCCTACCCTAATGGGGATTATAGGCGTGAGCATAATATATGTTTTGTGCAACATTCTGAAAGTTACTTATTTGGTTTTACAGGAAAATTTCCATCGGACCTTCAGACCTCTACTACTGCTCGTGATGACGATGATCAGAGCTGTGACTACATCCAGACAGAAACTGCTCCATTCCTTGGATAAAATGTGTCTAACTTTTCCATATTTTAATTAGATCCCGAATTCTGTTTTTTGGGCGAATCGTGCATCTTCCATTCAATGCTCGGTGATTTCCAATAATTTGACGGTTGGTTAGGTCGAGTGGTAGTTGCGCTGCCTTTTGATCGACAGGTCCTGGGTTCGATTCCCAGTCAGGGCAGAGATTTGTGTAAAAAGCAGATGTTTGTTCTCGGGTCATGGGTGTTTGAGATGTTATTCCAAGGGTACACGACACAAGGAAAAACCTTAGTGTAGACTTTTGAGTCTGTATCGTTATTTATTCATTAAAATTATTATACGTAAAATTATTAATATTTTTTTTAAATTAAGCCCTAAAAATGTGCTTGAGCAAAAAAAAATGGCATGCTCAAAAAAATATCCTTTACTTTTGTTTTGTTCTAAAGTATATCTAAAATGTATATTAAAATGGACTATAACTTTCTCCTTAGTTCATTTTATTCTCACAAGTTGGCAAGTTCTGCTTTCTTAAGTTGGTCGTTCTACTTCTCTGTTCTGTGTCGTCCGTCGTTGATAGCCTGAAGGAGTAAAATGGGCAGTATCTATGAAAAAAAAAACGAATTGAGTTGTGGTCGCTCACCCCATATGACTTTGAATTAGCTAACGAAAAGGGGAAGATTCTTCTCATGAAATGTAATACCTTATTTCATAGCCCAATTTTTTGTTTTTTTTGTTTAGCCTACTCCGTCCCGCTGCTGGGCAAAGTCCTCCCCCTCTTTTCCCCATTCGTCCCAGTTGTTGAAAAAAGTAATTCTTGAAAAAAATAAAATTATTAAGGAAAGTTGGTAAGGTGGTGGTAAAGCAAATAAAAAGATTATGACATTTGTGTGGTTGCAGCCTAAAATATAAATAATGGCAGTGTAAAAAAAGTCTTACGAAAATGGTTTGTTGTTGTTGTCTATTTGAAGTACCAAATAGTCTTACGACATTGTAATATTATTGTCTACAAAAAAAAGATGCATTATCAATAATAAAAAAAACTTCTACTTTGTGTTGTTGTCTGCATAATATATTTAAAAATGTATTTGTTTTGTTTGTCAAAATGGCAGCATCAAAACAGACTTACGGTATTGGTTTGTTGGATACGGTATTGGTTTCTTCTTGTTGTTGTTGCATAAAATTAAAAAAAAAAACATTGGTTTGTGCTTGATTACCTGAAGTATTCAAAGAAATGGTGTCACAGAAGTCATACGACATTGGTTTGTTGTCTGTCTAAAATACTCTTAGATTATGAGCGTGGTGTGGTTTGCTTTCTTAAATTTTTCTCCAACATCGCTTTATTACCCGCAGGAGTAAAACGGGCTGTGCCTACTTTATGAAAATTATTTTGTTTTGTGTTTAAAAATAAATAAATTTTAGAAAAAGTTACCAGATTGTTGGCTGTTGTTGCCTGATTTGGTTTGTTGTGTACGATATTGGTTTCTTGTTGTTGCTGTAGCATTTAATTTAAAAATAACTTAATTGGTTTGTTGTTGTTTGGTTTGTTGACCGGAAAAATTAGTTTGTTGTCTAAAATATTTAAAAAAATGGCATACCAAAAAAATGTTCTTTGACCTTTGTTTTGTTGATCACATTTGATCAACACATTGAGATGATTAGGTAATCTCAATGATCACATTGAGATGATTAGGTAATGGAGTTAATGGTGTTTAAATTAATACCATTCTGCGACCGTTTTATAGAAAAAAAAAATCTTTCACCAGATTTAAGTCATAAAAGAAAATGGATTTTATGTTTTGCACACCTGAGCAAATCGTTCTATTTGTCTTTGGTATACTTTTCTGCGACTATCATTTCTTTACCTTCTTGTGTTTTATTACTAAAATATTGAAGTGCTATATGAGACCTTTTTTCATAAAGGTCGTGATGTGATGAATGGCTGTCAGATAAATTTTGTATGTATTTTGCAATTGAAACATTTTTAAAACTCTTTTTTAACCCTTTGGTTTGTATCACCCTAATGACATTAGGTGAAATACGGAATCTAGGGCACACGTATTCATCAATTTATAATGTAATTTTCACCGTTACAGTTATAATTGCATAAGTTACCATTTCTCATCAGTTAGACATTTTTTTTTGATATTGTGTTAGTTACCTACTCTAACATTCTGTCCTCTCCAATTCTTGCTAAAAGAAGGTTTGTCAGAAAATATCGACTCTTTAGATTTTTTTTAGCTTTTATATTAATTAGGAACATTATTGTTTTAATTTATTTTACAAAAACATTTGTACTCGAGCAGAATAAGCCGATCACAGTGCTAAAATATGGGAATTTGTAAACAGCAATTATTATTTTTTCTACAGATCTTTGCGTTAGTATAAACATATTCATTTTGTACAACTTTAGAGTTGCAGCGCAGCTGTAAAAAAATTCCAATACTGTCAAAACAGGTTTTTTTGCGTTTTACCGGTAAACTACGAGTCTGGCGGTGAAAAGTGTTACGTAACAAAAGCACCGCAATGAAAAGACGAACAAAATGAGTTTTGTTGAGTCCCGATCGGATTGGTAGTTTTTGCGCAATCCGCAAAAAAACGTGTTTTTTGGCAATTTTTTCAAAATTAAATAACTCTCGTTGTATATTATATAAAGAGCTGAAATTTGGACTGAAGGTAGATATTAAAGCCTCTAACATCTGTATTTTAGCTCGATCGCATTTAAATTTTTTGCAAACCGCAGCAAAAAGAATGAGTGTCGAAAGTTTTTTCTTTTTTCTTTAGCTGATACCTGAACCCAAACCTGGAATAGCTGCTGGCAAACTTCTTCCCAAGCTTTACATTTGGCATTAACGTCAGAGTATTCTTTTAAGTTTTTATTGTACAACAATGGTCTTCCTTCCACTTCTTCGATCAGTCTATTATTATCTATATCTTCTTCTACACCCGGCAACAGTGCATTAGGAGGCGTACGCGGATTTATCCGTTATTATCCGAAGACACGCTATCGCCGCGGCGCGGTGGCCGAGTGGCAACTGGTCGACCGGCAACTTAATGGGCTATGTGCAAGATTTTTAAAATAATTTGATTTTTTTATTTTAAGCAGGCTTAAGGACCCATATTCAAATAAAAAATATATCAAATAATTTTGATCATAGATATAAAAATAATTAATTTTTAAAATTTTGGTTACGATTTTTTGCTTATTACAGCATTCTACAGATTAACTCCTTTGCCAAAGTAAAAAAAAAAAAAACGATTGACAGTTGGTTGACATATAACCTATACCGTTGCGTTTTTGAGTTTAAGTTCAACATTTAAGTTTCAATCACAGACTAACTAGAGATACGTTTCAATGTACTTACGTTTAAATGATCCTCACAACATTTTACACCAACTTTCTTTCAATTCCTTTGGAATGGTAACAAACGTCAAATCTGGTGAGTTAATGTCAGTGTTTGAACAAAGAGGTATAAAACATTTTTTGGTTCTCTCCACCGCTGTAACTCGTCAGATGCCATGTTGAGTAGCAAAGCCTGCTGCGCTGTCGTTATTAGTGTTATTCCACAAATCCGAAGAGTATTAATCACTATCGTTGAAGCAGTTCTCGGAGTCCGGTATGAATAAGGTGTAGTCGTGAGAAAATCAGTCAAAATCTAGCACTACAAGTCCGTGCAAAGTTAAATCGTAATCCGGTATGCGGTAGCAGTAAAAGACTTCAGAAAAAATTAACCAAAAGCAAAAATAAAACTCAAAAATAAACAACCAAATACAAAATGAAATAGGTTATGTTTTTTTTTATTGACATGACAGCTTGGCAAAGACACGATTGTATAATGCCGTATTGATGATTAGTTTACCCTACTGAGAAACTTTTAATTATTATATTTTTGTTTCAAAAGATAGATTTTTTATATATTTTTTTTAGGAAACGGGACCTTATTCCTTTATGTTAAATAAAAAATTAAACGAAATTAAAAATATTTTTAAAATGTCGTACATAGCCCATTGTCGCCGTGCGCGCACTCGCATTGTAACCAATAGAGAAGGCGACCCTTGTCTTCAAACCCGCGAACAAAAAATCTTCCGCGAGTCGTGTCGTTACATAAGCGCACTTTCATACTAACCCAGAGACTTGACGTGAGCGACAAAATAGTTGCGGAAAACAAAAGTTGCCCGTACGCGCTAGCCCCTTAAACCGACCAATTACCTCGAGTGCGGTTACAGGTCTATCGACCACGCACTGCACCAGATTGTTCAAATGCATTTTTTCATTGAAATGCACAAATTTGTGTACGAAACTTATATCATTCAATTGCTGAAGAATTGATCTGCTTTATTTTGGTATCATATTAATATAAAATTCGCCCGAGGTGCCGATGTTTTTATAATTCAGAAATTGAAGGAAATATTTAGGTAGTGTAAATACCTCCTAAAGAACTGAGTTTCAGGAAAAGTTAAGGTAGAATTAGTACCTCATAGAAAGAAAGTTATCGATCAATCGTTTTTAATTTGTTGTTCTCATTTTTTTTATATATGAATGTCATAAAAGTATTCGAAGCACATTGGTTGATTGCAGTCACGACAATATAATTTAATCTTTTACAATGCAGTTGCTCGCAAATGGCCCCGTAACATGGCCACGAAGTGTACGTTTACGTACCTCATAAAAAACATGTCATGTTATGTAATTTTGAAATGAGAAGAAGAAGATTATAATATTTGAACTAATGAGCAAATAAAACACTTTTCATATACCAAAGTTCAACTTCATTGGCTATTCTGTGATCCAGTAAAGTTATTTTTTATTAAATGTTGCATAAAAAGTAAGAAAAAATTGAATAAAATACTGACAAAAACGTATGACGCAATAAAGAGTAGCTGATTTGATAATTCAGTGACCCTTTTGACAAGTGATAGTATTACCTTTTTCATAAAGCTTCATTCTGGCTTTATAGAATGACAACAAAGAGTTTTTATGCCTGACAAAATAATTATTTCTGACGAAAATCTTGATTTTCAGTGAAATAAAATATAAAAGTAAATTATTTTTTTTACTTTTTCAATAAAAAAAATCTGATTTTCACAAATAATTGAACTATTTAATAATTTCTGTAGGCGCAATGGGCATTTTATTTACTTAGCCTTTGCCTCATAATTGTGGAAAAATATTTTGCTCGCCATTGTTCTGCCCGCCATGTGAAATTATTTGTTCAACAAAATCATTTTTGTGTTATAAAAATGTTAATTCCTTAATGTTTTGTGTTTAATAGTAAAATATTATTCCACATTGTTCAATTGTAATACGTTTTCAGTGAATATTGATTGGAAATACTATCTTTTAAGAACTTTGGATATACCTATACGATGTAAGTTTTTGACAAAAAAAAATTAAGCTTCGTTTCCTCGGCTACAGCATCGTAAAACGTTGAACAATATACGTGCCTTAGGTAATGTGTAACTGAAGCCCTATAAAACACTCGCTTCGCTCGTGTTTCAAATGGGCTCACGTTACACATTACGACACTAGTATCGTTAATAACTATTTACGAATAGTACAAGATTAAATCAGTTTTTCGTAGCAACCAACACATTCGTTTATCGCCGTTCTTTTTGTACACGTGATTTTTCTTCAGTGGCGCAGTATTCACTGCTGCATTTTTAAAATAATTGTAAAAATTATTCAGATTTCAAGTTGGCAACTCAAGTTGTATTGTAAATATACTCATTTACGTAGTCGTTTCATTAAATTCTTATATTCATAACTGAAACTCAATGATGAAGTAGAACTCATAACTGATGGAAACGCTTGCTCCAGTAAGTAATAAAAAGTTTTTTGTTGGGATTCGTTTACTTGTTCTTTAATGTAACCATGAAATACGATAACATTGCCCATTTTTTTACGAAAAATTGCAAATATTTTTATAAAGTTCTATGAGTGCCTGTGTAATTTATTATCTACTGCAACTTTAAAATTATGTGAATGCATTTTTTTAAAATATTTTTTAGAAATTAATATTTAATACCACTTTTTATTGATTTTGATGGCGAGTAAAGTTATCTGAACTTCTGGCTAACAATGCCCGCGTTCATTTTTGACGCAAATATGAACATTATCCAGGATGTAATAAAGGCCATTACAAGGATTTGGGCAATGATGGCGTTTGTTGTAGAGATCTAACCTCATAATGGGTCGGCAATATTACCCTGGGATTTTTTATCTTTTAAGATTTGATCGAGATTACTTTCCCCCCAAAATGCTCAATACTCTTTTTGGTAGTAAATTGAGATATAATCCAGTCATTTTTTAAAAATTATTTCCTGCTTTTGAGTTAAAATGTAACATCATGCACAGTAGGGCCTCAATAATCCGAACACCCAAAAACTATGCCCTATTCGGATGTACGCAGCGTTCGGATTATAGTATGCAGACATTTTTAAAGACATTTTTGGCAATAAAACAAAGCTAATTATAATAAAAACGATCTTTTAATCATGCAAAACTGTTACAAAACTCAATACATGTGTATGTATTACATATTTACATATTTGTATTACATATTTATACCTACTTTACCCTTAACCAGGCCTCGGATAAATCCTGTAGTAATGTTGATTTTTTTATAGATTTATATGAATAATAACGTTTAGTTCGAGTTTTCATCAATTATATTTAGACATTTACCTAAAAACCTTAAAAAAGACATGTGGGAAAACATAATTCCATTGCCGGTCTCGAAGTTGACTTTTATATCTATATATAAAAATCAAACAAGAATGTTTGTTTGCCTGAAATGTTGAACTTCTTATTTTAGAACTTTTAAGTGAAAAATATAATGTACAAATGAAAAATATAATGTAGGCACTTAATTCTTTATTTCGTAATACAAAAAAGGATTCAAAACGGACAAAAAGGTTTTTTATTCTTCTACTGGATTTTGACTTTGGTGGTAAAGTTTCATGCAGGAGGTGATACACAAAGTTACCTTACAAATTTCGCATTCATATTTAGACCGCTTTTCCTGTTTCCTTGTACTGCAAAACCTGCATCGTTTGTAAGTAGACAATGTCAAAAAATGACTTCCTTTTTGCCCCAATCTTATTTCATCCGGAACCCCAAAAACCCCAAAAAACCTCGAGCTACGAACTTCGTATTCGGTAAATTTTAGTCAGGCAAAAAACTGTCTCAAAATGAATGGGCTATGTGCAAGATTTTTAACATAATTTATTTCTTCATTTTAAGCAGATTTAAGGTCCCATATTCAAATAAAACAGATATCAAATAATTTTGATTATAGATAAAAAATAAAAAACTTTGAAAATTTTGGTTACGATTTGTTGCTTACTACAGCATTCTATACGGTTTTATTCCTTTGCCCTTCGATCAACTATAAAATAACTAGATACACAATCCACAACAAAAAAGTTTCCTCACTAAATGATCACCCACTTGACGTTTTTGGTTGTCTTTTCGTTTAGTAGCATTCGTTCGTTCCGAAAGTAACCATGCCTCAGTGCGCAGTGAAAAATTGTAAAAATCACACCTCCAGAACATTAAAGGAATATGGTATGACATTTTTTAAATAAGTAGTTTTGTAATTATTATATGTGAATTGAAATTATCTTGGTATTTGGCCAAGAAAAGGTTATAAAACATTTTTTTAGTTTAATTTAATAACATTCGGCGAGAGTATAAGCCTTTAAATTGAACAGACACTAGCCAAACTTACAAATCCATACCGTTGTATTTCAACATCATTTGTTCGGGTTATGCAGTGACTCTGTTCTAAAACAAATAGAGACGCTGTTTTTTTTGCTATTGTTTTTTTTTTCATTTTCATCTGTGTTATAAAATTTAATTGTAAAGAGTATATATATTAATTCTGTTTTCTATACTTACATTCAAGGTATTATGGCAAAACCATTAATCATATAAAATTGAATTAATAAAAAAATTAACGTGCGTGACGTTTACAAACAAAGTTTTATTGGATTTTTAGTTTTCCTAGAGATCCTGTGCGATGTGGACAGTGGACATCCGTGATCGCACTTCAAAGATGTGAAGATTTTTTTTTAGCCGTCGCAAAGTAGTGTCGTTTGCTCCAAGCATTTTTTAGAAAGTGACTCGTATGTCACTACAAAAGGAGTCAAAAGGTTACACAAAACAGCTGCACCTCAAATAGTATGTAGGTACCTTTTTATCACTTTTGATTTGGAGTTTCTTGTATTAAATAAAATAAAAAAAATATGTTTCATCTTCAGGACAAAGATGATGACAGCGTAGAAGACAAATGTTTTTTTTTGAGTTGGTTGTTTTTTTTTTTTTTTAATAAATTATTTCTTCTACTTAAATATCTATTTAGTTTCATAGCTAATTTCCTCTCTTAAATCTCAATAGGTCATTTCTGTTCAAAAAATTATACTAAGTTTTAAATAAGCAAAACATATATATGTGTAATCGGGGAAGACACAGTTCTTTTCTTTTTTTATAAGTTATTTCATATTTCTTAAAAAATAAGCATAGAATATTATGTTTATTAGCAATAATTAAGAAGAATAGCGGCGGCTGTGATTATCAATTGTAATGTATATTAATCGTCGGTTAATTTGAAATGAATGTGATTTTTTTAATAATAAAAAACTATAAAACTAACATAAAAGTAAACGGCTGAACCAATTTTGATAAATCATATCTGAAATCCAGCGCAAGAAGAAGCTTTCGAATAAAATAAACTGCACCATTAACATCATCCGTTTAAGAGCTATGATGCTCCTATACATACACAACACAATCAGGGGTTAAAAAAAAAAACCACACCATTTCGTAGCATTTTGAATTTGTTATAAAGTTGAGACGAAGATTTTTTATGTGAAATCGACCCAACTAATATATTTTTAAAATTAACAAAGGCAACTCCACTCCTCCCATGTTCTACGTGACAGCCAGTGTCATCAAATTGTCTTACGTTATCCTTTGTTCAAAACCAAAAGTGGTATTTTACAAATTAAACAGATTTTATTTTCGACCTTATAATATTACGTTAAGGTTTAAATTAGATTAAAATACAACTACAACTATCTAAGTACGTATTGTAGTTAGGACACTTTTAAATTTCATTTTGTATGGGACTGTGTATCTAGTTTTCTATAGTTGATCGAATCCTTTGCCAAAGTAAAAGGACGTTTGACAGTTGGTTGACACATAACCTAACCGTTGTGTTTTTGAGTTGTTGGTTGTTGAGTTTGTTTCTGTTTCATGGTTTTGATTATTTGGATATTTACTGACGACTTGGCTTTGCTATCTGGACTCTATTGTTACCTTCATGGTTTTGATTATTTGGATTGATATTTGCTGACGACTGGGCTTTGCTTCCTGGACTTTCGGTTTCGCAATACACTGGATTCTGACACTATGGATACCGCTCAGTTCGTCAGAGCTGATTCTACCAACTTGCCTGAAGTAACAACCAACCAAACTCGGAAATAAACAACCAATACAATATCACAAATTAATAATAGTAATGTGTGTACGACAATACAATATGAAACAGGTTATGTTTTTTTTTCTTAATTGACATGTCAGTTTGGCAAAACTTAGGATTAGTTTACTGTACTGAGAATCTTTTAATTATAATATTTTTATTTCAAAAGATAGATTTTGAATAAGGAACAAAATTTGCAACAAATGATGCAAAAAGCTTATGAATAATAAAAATTATAATAATTCAATACACTATTACAGTTTTAATTTACAGCTATAAAGCTGTTATAATAAAGGTATCCTTACCAGGGCAATTTCTCAAGTCGAAACTTATAAACTCTTGGTCTCAACGCGATAAACAATTTTGAATAATTATTTTCAGCGCAAGTCAACGTGGTGTTAAATAAAACCGAGTCAATCCGATTAATGCGACCTTATCTTTCACCTCAACTTCGGCCGTACGATAGCCATACAAGCGCATTGTAAGGCGCATGAAGTCTTGATTTTTGTCGATGTAAAAACATTGAAAATCGTCATTATAAATACTTTAATAGCCCACAAAAGAAATAATTCATAGTTTGCTGTGCCATTTATAGTTAACATAATAAAAATGTTGTGCAATAAAACAAAAAGAAAGACAAGAATGTCAAGTCTATTAAAACCGAAAATTATTCGATGACTTCACTATCCAACCGTAAATTCAAAAAATATTGACCAATTAATATCATGTTTTCAAGGATATTAGCTGAATGAAAAGGTTAATCAAACAATAATTAAAATTATACTGAGATCATGATATATTTAAAATATCCTTAATTTAAAATAAAAATAACGAATATCTTACAAACGAAATTACAATCTAGGCTTGTGTAATAGGTAGGTCCTTCTGCAATTGACCAGTTCTTCGCGGCTTTGTTGATTTTGACGTTTTCTGTCATACGAACCGCCTCTTAAAGCGCTTCCCCGGCTTGTCTTTCAGCTAGCTTGTCTAATCTGACATATTTTCTAACGTTTTATTAGCTTTTTCCACGTGTTTTTGGGCTTTTTTTCATATTCCGCACCTCTGCCAGCTTCTCAGATCTGTGTAGAGAAAACTTCACTTAGCTGAGACAACTTTGAGGTGACTTGGTAACATGGTCTTGAACGAGAGTATGTGAATCAGAAATTTGAGATGACTACTGCTCCATTAGAGATGTTGTTATCTTTGGCAACATATTTTAGTGTTGCCACATTTTTCACAGAGTATCTAGATCGGACATCGGCTTGGCCCTGACGAGTTTCAAAAACTGTGTGTATTGAAAGATACATTTCAATACACACAATTTTTGGCCCTCCGCAGGCGTCATTATTTTTGATCCTTCCGGCATGTTGGCTGTTCTGAAATTATAACACCATTTATTGCACTGAAACCATCAGACACTCAAAAATTAATAAGCTACTGACTAAACTGAGCAACTGAGTACACACTAACTGAACAACTATTAACCCAGACTAATGCTAAAATGTGATTATTACAATAAACCGATTGATTTCCTTGTCACATACCGGTCATCAATTAAAATTTAACGGCTTCTGTGCGGTAATAATAACGAATATGACATAAAATTAAATACCAAATACAGTAGTTGGCTGTGTTCCCGAGGTCTAGTCGCACAAGGATCTTTTTGTACTCGTCTCGTCGAAAGTATGTAATGTATTAGCATTGAAGCGAATCAAGATCAAGATTAATGGCCGCGCGCTTAGCAACACGTCGCGGCATTAATATAACTGTTTACTCAATCTAACGCGGGTGCAATTTATTTAATCACGAAGAGAATGATTAATGTTCACTTAAAAATAATAAAAGTAAAAAATGCACATGTACTTACTTTTATCTAGATGCGCTGGGACGGAATGCCGGCGATGCACTACATACGCGTTTATATAGCGGCAAGCTCCTGCGAAACGGGAATTTTGGGCCCTAACGGTTTATCGCTCTAGATCAGTTTAAGGGCGCAATATTTGTAACTTGTTGCACCCCCGCTTTCCCACAAATTCGAATTAACTGCGCCGTGGTTTTATTCTTGTAGCGGTAAATGTCACAATAAGCTATAAATTTCCTGTTCGGTGGGCCATTAAAGTGTATATAACGTCCACTTAATTGTTTTAATAGTGTGCGAATACAACTGCGTGAGATAGTTTTCGAGTTCGCTTACACTTGTTATCTTGAGGCGGAGGTCGATGGGTTAGATAAAGACGCAGAATTTTGATAATTTTGTGCATTGTTCGACTCAGAGTTGACTTACGCCGAAAGTTAATTTTCAAGTTTTTTTCCCGTGACGTTTTTAACATGAGAGTTTTTTGGCGAGATAAAGTTATTATACAAGGATTGTTATAGGCTTGTAAAAGTAGCTAGGCTCCTTTGTAAAGAAACCTACACCTGCATTGGATGGCCCAATTTTTATATTTTCTAACATTTTAATAGCTGCTTCCACGTGATTTTGGGCTTTTATCATTTTCCGCAGATTTTTTGAAAATCTGAGAATCTGGCAGAGGTTCTCAGATTTTTTATTTATAAAACTTAATGAACTAATGTACAAAAGCGGACTTAATGCCTAATGGCATTATCTACCAGTCAACTTTAGGGTGATTCGTAGAAGATCGTGGCAGGTGCATACCTCCACGGAGGGGAGAGACTAAACGGAAATACAATACTTATACTATCGAATTTACTTAAACTACTTACATATTTATAATTATACAGGTTGGTCCAACTAGTGACGTCAACAAATTTTTTTTAGATTCCTCACACTGGGGTGTATCCGAAAATACCCCATGTATGTTCCGCGATTTTTTGTATTTTTCGAGTTGTATATTTTTTTGTGATTTTTGAATGATTTCTGCCAGTCAGGTTTTAAAAATTCATATCTTCTTTTGTAGTAGGTATTTTGTAAAATTTTTTTTTGTGACATTATTGTATTGAATGTTGTTTTTATAAAAAAAATAACTCAACTTCCTGAAATTACTTAAAGTTGCTCAAAAAAGGGTTGAAAGTAAAAAAAATACTTTTTAGTAGGTTTTACTCAAACATTCAAATTCAATAAAAAAATACAAAAAGGAGTTTCCATTACTTCTAAAAACTTTTCAAGGTCCTTGACTACCAAAAAAAAAAAAAGCACTTAATAGGCTATTTTTGTTGCAATAGGCCTTTGAAGGCGGTTGGTCTGAAAATCATTGAAAATAATTTTAAGCGTCAAAAATTATTTTACCTACTTTTTATCATTATTATGGTAAATTCAAGTTAAAAATGTAATTTTAAAATAATTTTATTTGAAATTCCTTCAAAATAACTGCAACTCGTGTATTTTTAGAAAAAAATCGATTTCATTATGACTAAGAATGTGAGCATTTGTCAAAATTGCTTCTTGTGAAATTACCAGTTTTTGGATAGCAAATATAAGACACAAATTACTAAATAAAATTTCATTTATTATAATAAATTTTCAAAATGCCGTCCTCCAACTTCAATACATAAACCACAACGTTTTAAAAAGTTATGTTTTAATTGCCTGAAGCTACGTGAATGCTCTTGTTTTATTTTTCTTTCCGCTTCTGAAAGTTTTTGCCTTAATTCTGTTTCGCTATTGCTTTCCTTCGCGTACACCAGCTCTTTATAAAATCCCCAAATGAAAAAGTCGATCGGGTTGAGGTCTGGCGAACGGGCAGGCCATTCGATCGGCCCTGCATGCCCAATCCATCTTTCTCGAAAAGTGGTGTTTAGGTGCTGTCTCATTCGTGCCGCATAGTGACAGGGCGCACCATCTTGTTGAAATACCATATCTCGTCGGATCTGGAGATTCACATCCTCTAATAATTCATGAAGATTGTTTTGTAAGAAATGTAGATAAGAATTTCCATCCAACCTGGATGGTAATTCAAAGGGCCCAATTAACTCTCCATTTAGGACCCCAGACCAAAGGTTGACACTAAAACGTGTTTGAAAGTTGGGCGCCCTTGTCAAATGTGGGTTTGCAATGGCCCAGCTATGGTAGTTATGAATATTGAATATCCCAGTCTTTTCGAATCGGGACTCGTCGGTCCACAGTATTTTATTGAAAAAATCAGGGTCTTCTTCCGATCGTTATATCATTGTTTCACAAAAAGCCACTCTTCTTGGGTAATAATCTACGTCTTAATAATCTACGTCACATAATCTACGTCTTGGAAAATTTTGTTTCAATCTTGCAAATGCATCTGTGTTATTTCTTACTGTCGCTTCGCTTTTTCTTATTTTTTATCGTAGTTCCGCTTCTGAGTTAAGATCTCGGGCATAGACGATTTCTTTGTAATATCCCCAAATGAAAAAATCTATTGGGTTTAAATCGGGTGAACGGGCAGGCAACTGCATTGGCCCGCCACGTCCGATCCACCTTTGAGGGAACGTGGCATCAAGGTGCCTCCTTACTACTCTAGCAAAATGGCAAGGAGCTCCATAATTTTGCAGAATCATTTATCTTATTGGAGGTTCACATCTTCCAGCAGGCTTGGTAAATCATTTTGTAAAAATTGTAAATATTCGTCTCCGTTCAATCTAGTCGGTATTTCAAAAGGCCCAATCAATTGTCCATTCACGTTGCCTGACCACAAGTTCACGCTAAATCTCGTCTGGAAATTTGACGCTCTTGCTAAGTGTGGGTTCTCGATGGCCCAGCTGTGGTAATTATGTATGTTAAATACGCCTTCTCTTTCAAAGCGCGATTCATCTGTCCATAAGATTGTGTCAAAAAAGTCAGGAGCTCGCAAACTGTGGCGCTGGCGAATTGGCAACCATCCCAATTTAGTGCGGTAGGCCGACACGTGGTCATACTTCCTCAAACAGAAAATGAAGCGTATGCAGTAGTTAAGCAGACGATCAAGCTTATTTAAAAGATCTTCATTCAGATCTAGGTAGCACACGTCAGCATAGTCTATTATCGGAAGTACGAGCGCCTGCACCAGCATAATTTTGGTACGGACGGGTAGAAAATATTTTGGCCGAGATAGCGACCGCAGCGTGCCAATGACCCTTTGACTAACACTCGCAATATGAGGAACCTAGCTAAGTGAGGAGTCGATGTAAAGCCCCAAGTTCTTTACTTCACCGCTTAGCGGTATAACTGAGCCGTTGTAGACTATGGCTGGAAGAGTCGAGTAATCGACTCGTGAAATGAAACGAGTACTTCCCACTAACATTGCCTGGCATTTAGAGGCATTCACATCGACACCAAACCTCTCAGACCAATCCTTGATTATCTCCAAATCCCTATTGATGCCTGCAATAGCTTCAGATCTGTATAGAGAGAAAACTTCACTTAGCTGTGACACAACTTGCAGGTGACGAGGTAACATGGTGTTGAACCGAGAGTAAGAGTAAATAAAATAGTCAAACTACGTTTTATGATTGTACTTAAATTTATTTAAATTAAATCAAAACATTCATTCATTTTTTAAAGCCACGAATTACAATTATTCGACTTAATATTGAAGAAAAATCTGAGAACTTTATATCATGGAACAATACAAGAAAATATTATTTATCTACTTATACATACTTTCATTTATACTTATATCTATTGTATTACAACTGAAAAACTTTAACAAGCTTAAAAAAATAAACAATAACATAGCCCAAACTGTGCTAAAACTAGTTGACAATTACCTGTTTAAATCTGTAATCCTAGAGTAACTTACTTCTAAACACTGCATGCAATAGCATTAAATCACTTAAGAAATTATTGAGTCATCACTACTAGAGTCTTCATCTCTACTAGGAGGATCACACTGGGCTCCAGCCATTTTCAAAATTCCCATCATTTGTTGGTCTTTTTTTTCGTAAGCCAAATGAAACGCTGTCTGGCCTGCGTAGGTCTCGGCGTCTAGATCCGTGCCTGGTGCTTTACATAGCCATTCGGCGAGCCTGTAGTTCTTCTTCAAGTTACACAAGTGAGCGAAGCCACCGCGGTATTCTCTGCCATTTATGTCCGCCCCAGATTGACAAGAATCTCCATCAATATTTCCACGTAATTTTCTTTGCCGTTCGTGAGTAGGTAGGGGCATTGGTCACCGTCGTAGTTACTAATATTTAAGATCGTTAGGACTGGAGAATCGACCCATAGAGCAACTCTGTCAAGAAGAGCTGACTCGACCCGACACAATTCGTGGAAGAAGGTTTGTCGGACTCCATATTCAATTAATTTTTTAAACAGTTACTTGAACTGATTCTTTAACAGGTTGTTATAAAAATGGTTTAGTAAGTAGGAAAAGAGGATATTTATAGGAACTACACTTGTCCGCAAAAATAACGGGTCACCTCATTTTTTTCAAATAACTAAAAAACTACACATGCTAGCTCTTTGAATTAAAAATAATCTAAAAGTAATTAAATCATCTAGATTAAAGTGGGCCTGGGCTGGGCACGTGAGTCGCATGCACGAGGAGCGGTGGGCACGGATCGTTACCCACTGGGTGCCACAGGATGGCCATAGACGCCGGGGCAGACCCAAAAAGAGATGGCGTGACGATTTGAATGCTTACTATTCCAGATGGCCGGAACTTGCACAAGGCCTTTGCCCAGCAGTGGGATCTTGTAGGCTAGATTAAAAAAAAACTTAAAATAAACCACAGTTTATTAAAAATAACCTTTTATTTATTTGAAAATGAAAAGATAACAAAAATTAGGGAACTTCTTTCGAACAAAATAATTTACTTTTTAAATTTTTTATAAAAAAATATGGCCACCCACTTAAATTTAGTACCTTGTGTTTCCTCCACGGACTCTTCTTAAGGTTTGTATGCGATCAGGCATATTAAAAACCAAGTTCCTCAAGCGGTATTGAGGTATATTCTCCCACTCTTCAATAAGGGCCTGTTTTAAGGCTACAAGTGTCAGAGGTGGCGGGTTTCGCTTCCTGACTAGTCTTCCAAGCTCTTCCCATGTGTGCTCTATTGGATTCATGTCAGGACTCCTCGCTGGCCAGGCTATGAGATCGATACTGACTTCTTAATGTATCGTCTCACAGATAATGCTGTATGAGGGCGAGCATTATCGTGCATAAGAAGTGAATTATGACCCATATTTGTAAGGAACGGACCTGCATGTTCATTCAAGATTTCCATTATGTACAGTGTCGTTCAATAATGGAGTCATAGTTAAACCACTTAGCGCGTTGCAATAGGGACTATGTTCCTCTGAACATAGTTCAAAGTTTTTGTAGGACGCATTCATCCAACATTGCACTGTCCTCCACTCACCGCTGCTGTTGAGTCATATCAAACAATCGGTAATGTAAGCATGATGTAGTGTACCTTTATTTTGTCGATCTTACTAGCGTTAAGTATGGTCCAGCGGATAAGCACTGTCCTAGCAGGGTGAACGGTTTACGGTTCTATTCCCAGCCGAGTAGTTTCTTTTTGTATTTTATTTTTGTTTGTTAAAGCATTAATAACTATTTTTACACATAATATTACATTAATAATAATAATGTTACATTATTGTATCAGTGATAAAGTATTTGAATAAAACAAACATAAAATTCGACTAGGTAATTTTATTTCCTATTAACAAAATCATTTTTTTTTCTGCAACTTGATCACTTACAGTTTTATTAAAGTTATAGCTTAAGGATTCGTTTTCTATAAGAAAAGAGTATTGAAGCTTAACCTCAACAAAAATTTAAATTCAACTTGCACTACAAAGTCAGTAGATACATAGTTTATAATAACTAAAGAATAAGTTTTAGATAAATATCACAATTTCACATATAACAATATTTAATTAAACTTGTTAAGCCTTAAAATCGATGAACTCCATTTATCTTCCGTATGAATCCATTATTTTTATACTTTTGCACCATACGCTGTGATTCAGTGATAAGTCGCGAGCGTCCACTGCGCGGCCGAGAATACACATTACCCTCATTCCGTTACGATTCACCTAACATTGCACGGTCCTTCACTAAAACCAAAATTACAAGATTAACATAATAAGGAAGTAAAACTATGCACCACTAATAAATTGCGTTAAAATAGTTAAGCTAACCATTCAGATGACATGTTTACGTTCTCAAAATAAATTATAAATTTAAAAATAGTGTTAATATTAAGTAAACATTATGATACTCACAGTAAGATCAGTTTCATTAGCAATTTGGGATATATTATATCCTATATTGTGCAGCGCAACAATACGCTGCCTCTCCTGCAAACTTATATTTATTTGTATGCATGTCGAAAAAAGAAATCACAGTAAACTGGCGATACGGTGAGAATACACGAGCACCTTCGCTAATGATCTAGCAATGACAAACAGGTTGCTCATGAACACCGAACCGAACGAATCTAAACTAACTTCATTGCATTCAATTTTTGTATGGTATGGTCTAAGACTATAAAAATGTTTGAAAACCAAAACATATCTAACAAAACGTCATAGGTATTAGGCGACAGTTGGGCTCGAACCCGCGTCTCGCTACAGCAGGCAGACGGTGTTACCGCTGCGCCACCAAGGCTTATACTTTGGGTCGTGAAATTTTGCTTGTTATCAGAGCAACAAGCGTAGTGGGGTATGCGGTATATTGATTTGTGTCCATGTGTGAGTATACGAGCAGCCGCAAGCGATTTGTTTCTTGCGTTTTGTATTGACTATGCCTCCACATATGAACGTGATAGTACCTTTCCGCAGTTAGGTTGCCATTTTCAATGAAAACAAGGTATGTTCGTCTTTCTGAACAAATGCCGGCCCAGACGAGGAGGGACCCGCCGCCATAGGAGACCGTTTCCTTAAAACATGCTTGAACAAAACGTTCTCCAGGACGTCGATACACCCTGTCCCTTCTATCGTTGACGTATAACGCAAATCTCGATTCGTCAGTAAACAATAAACGTGCCCAATCTTCTTCGATTCAAGTAGCGTGTTCCGTCGCAAAACGCAATCTTGGAATTTTATGATGATGTTCGAGTTTTGGACCCTGGGCTGGTCTATATGGTTTTAGGTTAGATTCTGCTAGGCGTCTTCTTACTGTATCATCACTAATATAATCTGTCCTGGTCTGTAACAGATGGTGTTGGATCGCAACTGCTGTTAGATGTCGATTCCGTAGTGAAGTCGAGACGATAAAGTGATCTTCTCTGGCTGTTGTACATCTTGGACGACCGTTTCCTGGTCTTCTTAGATGTTGTCCAGTTTCTACATATCTTCTCAGCACTCTTTGGACCGTGGAAAGCGTCACAGCGTGGAAAGTGTTTCTGGCCACTCTGCGCTGGCTCAGTCCAAGCTCTAGCATGGTGATGATTCTGGTGCATTCTTCTAAGCTGAGAGGCATGGTTTTATGCAAAATATTCAAACTGAATAATGAAAAATCATTTTCAAGCCCAATATTTATACATAATTCAAAACAAATTCAAAAAAATCAAATTTGAAGAAAAGGAATCGCAAATTTAACTTTTTAAACTTTTTTTTAAATTACAAATTCTATATCAACATTGCTTTCTTTCTTATCTTATCAGACTTTAATTTTCTGCTCCCATTGATGAATGCAACTAATCTTTTGAGATTTTTTTAGAAAAAAAAGATTGCATGTAGTCCGCATATCTTCTCTCAGTTTCATTTCATAAGCAAGACAAGTTAACTTTATGATTTCTTAAAGATACCAACTGGGTGACCCTTTATTTTTGCGGACGAGTTTATTTATCGGGAACGATGTTTATTAACAAAAGGTCGTTTCATAATTGTATTAAAAGGTTAATTAAACCTCGCGATGGTTTTCCCAAACTATGTTTGTCATGTTATCGTTAATTACATTTTCATTAAAACGACCAATTGTAACTGTCTTTCCTTATATCTGAAATTCCTGAAGTTCATATGCACTCGCAGCATAACTGGACGGCGTAAGTGTTATTGAAATCCTTTGTAGTTGATTCGATATTAGAAACAACCGTCTAATTAAAGTCAATATCAAAAATAGGTCATAACATTGAAATTGTTCGCCTTCATCAATTTCTGTAGTGTGCCACTTTATATTTGCTATTTTTAGAGAAAGAGTCACTAGATATAGCAAGTCCATTTTTTCCGTTTCTTATTCTGTAGTAGACAACAAGTATTCCATAAAGTTGTAAAGGAAGACATACTGTCGCAGCATTAGGACACTTGAATTTCTCACCCTGCGAATTTGATTACTGGATTGGGGATAGAAATGGTCTTTTCTTCCTTAAGTTTATCTATTGCACAATCGACAGCACAGAAACATCCGGTACGGCCAACCCCCGCTGAGCAGTTTGGCCCTGACTTTGGATGGTCATAAAATGCCGCTCTCTCTATCAACTTCTGTTGGTGGTAAATTACCTGGGTCAGAAGTATAACAAACTCCTACAGGTGAGTTGGAACACCGTAGTTAGGCCAATTTACGTACCAAACATGGGATCATCCGCGACTGCTCAGTTGTGATATCAGTAAGCTGAAGTTTCGTTGTTTTGAAACTAAAGTTTCGTTACTTTGAACTTTGATTTCATGAGTATCCACGATATATCGGCCGAAAACGAGCCGATAACCTGTCTGGACCCAACATTCAAAGCTAATTTCACTAGGGTCTGTTTCGGTCAGTGCCACAATCATGCGAGTGCCCTCCTGCTAAATGAGTTTCCAAAAATCGCCAGCCGTGTTTTCTTTGGGACCCTGACAGCATATAAATTTACGTGCCGTTTGGGTGGTGGTGAATTTGATTACTGTGCGGGATCAATATTCGTCACGCGAGACTGATCCCAAGATGGGACGTCCTCTCAGAATTTTCTTCTTTGGAAAATTTGTGCGTGGTACCTTCAAATATTTATTTTAATAAAGAGGTCAATAACACACAAAAAAATTATAAATAACTTAATCAACTAATCTTAATAATAAATTACTTTATTAAATTACTCTGCGCCTAAAAAAATGAGACAGCATTTTGTATGAAAGATGTCCCACAACTACTTTTCACTTCAATAGAACCTATATATGATTTAACTGCTTCATAACAAAATATGTACTGAAACGGGTTGAACAAACTATGATACCTTGTCTGATGTATAAAGAGGGCTATTGACGCTATTGACACTTTTTTTCAAATTCGAATTTTGATATTCTAATATCCACTACACAGAAGCACGGGGTTCTTCCTAGTCCCGCGATGCAGTGGACGACAATTAGAGGTGGTTGAGAACGACGGTGACCCTCAATCAGAGACTTCACACAAGAGATCCATAAACAGAAGTAACCTGACAGTGGGATGTGGTCAGGCTAAGAATCAACGACCTTATTCCAGGAGCACGCATTGACGTATGTTACTAATCCATGGTGGCCTGCTCATTTATACTTGTCACCGATGGCAATAAAGGCTGATTGCTATTGTGTTATTATTTCCCAGCCCCCACATATAGAATATAATATGTATAGCTAGAATGGGAGGTTTTCCTTTTGGGTATTAAAAAAAAAGTAGTTCCCCAGAGCTCTCTAGATGGCGCTGAACTGACTCCGTTACTAGGTGCCAAAGCCAAAAGGCTTGGAGAAAAACATTGCATCAAATATTCTGTTCGTTTACTTTGGCTTCCGATCATCCTAGTTTCCTCGCGCTTTGTTATAATTCAGTTTTGTTTGTTCGTTGTTTTCGTAAAATCGCCTAACTACGTGTGGTAGATATGATATTGATGTGATATGACAATAACGTTTCGTTTTATGATCTCAAAATTACGTTCAAGTGAATTAATCAAAAATAATGTAACGTTCCGTTCCTTGTAGTAACGTAGCTAGTTTAGCGCCATCTATCCGAGGACTAGGGAAAAATTTTAAAAAAGAAAAAGAAAATCCCTCATTCGAAACTAAATATCTAAGCAAATTAGGTTTAATAAGTGTTGTTAAAGTAACATTTAGTTACGCAAAACACATCTAGGCACTTGATCCACTTAACGAACAGCCCCTTTAGTTAACCGTTCTGTGAAAACTTCTCGATCACTGTTGCGATCTCTATCGGGTCCTTCAGTGACACCGTCCATGATGGCAGATCTGGGTCTTGCTGAAACAGCCATTCCAGCTTGGGCCCCGATGAGTGGATCAAATGGTTTATTGTCGAGAGATTACTGAGTAGGCACTCTTTGAGTGTTTTATCCGAACTTTGCACTGACACTGACTAGGTATAACTTTTTATTTTATTTTATTTTAAATAAGTATACATAACAGATCACAATAAAAAAAACACTGTATTTTTTATTTAAAACTAGCTTTCCGCCCGGGACTTCGTTCCCGTGGCACTTTTTTAGTTTTTTCTTTCATAAGAACCTTCTCCTGACAATAAGAAACACAACAAAAAAAGAATAATCCAAATCGGTCCAGCCGTTCACGCGAGTTTAAATCAGCGAATGCGAATTTTAATTTTTAAAAAATAATTTTATTTAGCAAACTTAGTGCTAGTTACAAATAATCTTAAATTTAGAGTTCCTATGCCTATGGCGTCCGGATTGACAATGCCGCCGCCCGAAATGTGAAGAGCTTATATAGTTCAAAGGGTCTACCAAAATACGTACGCTTCTTAGAATAAACAAATCGTAAAAATGGATAACTTATTGATTTTTAGGGTTACAATAATGGGATGCATTTGGAATGCACTCTAGATATATTCTTAGATTAACATATGGTGCCTTTTACTTAAGGGACTCTTAATGGGTTTTAATGGTTTCCTTTACTTTAGATAAATTAATGAATTACAAGAAAAGTATTTTAAGCAAAGCAATATTTGGAGCTTATCTAGATCTATTCTAGGAGTCGTGGGAATCCTCTTCATTAACTCCTCCTCCCCGGAACTGGAAATATTCCTTCTGGACGAAGGGGTATTGAAGACTGCGTCGGCGTCGTCGGTTCTCTGGGTAGCAGCTCAACGTCCGTTGTAGTAGGTGCGTACTGTCGATTTTTCTTGAGTAGTCTCCCGAGTTTCTTATGGCTAATTTTCCATATAGTGAAAATGAATATAATTGCGATTGAAGTCCATATCACGTAAATATGCGATGTGATTGGCTCTAAGGGATAGTCGTCTTGTACTTGCAGGTCTCTTAGACGTTGTATTTGTTGCCTTATGTGTCCCTCATCTTCGCTAAAGTATATGGGTTTCAGTTGTTTCATTGTTTCCATCTTCAACTCCGGGATTCTTAGGATTTCTTCAGGAGTTTCGACCGCGTCGATAGTGTGTTCTCGGAATGTGATGCGGCAGTTGTCGTTTCCTATTAGAAAGGTTCCCTTGATTGTAGTTTGTCGTGCTCCATCTTTACATAAAATTTCTATCTTCTCTGTAGTTGAAGTGTAGACTAAATACAGGTTGTTGCTAATTTGTGTCCATGAATTAGCAGGGCAGTGGATGGTCGTAAGGTTGCAGTTCTTTTCTTCAAACTTGATGATGCCTTCTTCGCACGGTGACAGCTTGATGGCTTGTCTCGTACAGACGTACTCGTCGCTTTTGATGCAGCTTACCGCTTCATATACTTTATCGTGTCGCAACAATTGTCTATGTTGGGATATTGGGTAGGTACATAAGGAATCATCTAAGGATTGGATGATGGGGGTTATATCCAAATATTCGTATTTCTGTTCCTCTACTAAAGGTAGTGACATTATGAAATAATATTCATCATTCAGTCTACGTAGTTGGACCTCTATATATGTAGTTAACATTAAAGGATTATCCGTAATCAGTTGTCCCTTAGGTACATATTTTAATGATTCTAAAAGAACATTGTGCTTTATAATTGAATAGTGGTACATGCCATGTTGGGCAAATGTTATGGCGGTTGATACTCTTTCTAATAAGCTATTTAATATTTCGACATGGTAAACCAAATGTGCGAACAACAAAAACGTATTCGTTTTACTAACAATTGTTTCAAGATTCTCATACAGTTTCTTTTGTGTGATTGTAAGGTTTCTTAATTGGTTTTGGAAATCATCTAAGACTGACGAGGTCGTAGAAATTTGTTCCTTTATAATGTGACGGTTTTGTTCAATTTCCTTGGTTAAACGTTCTACGTCGTTGTCGTCTGCGTTTCCAGTTATAGATTTTATTATGGATCCTAAGCCATTTATTAAACCTCTCTTTATGCGGCCGTTTACGTTGACGTGATCCAATATTTCATCATTTTGCTGAAGTAAATATTCAATCTTTTCGATCGATGTTTGAGCGATTTGTTTCGTGGTGTCCGATTTTTCGTGTAGAAGTTTATAGTTGTTTTTTGCTAGTTTTTGTTGTTCCGCTAGAGTATTCGTATTTAAGGCGTGTATGATCTTCCATTCTCCGGACCTTACCTTCGCGTTTCCTAAGTTGGTCACCGCGAAATGTTGGTTTGTTTTTAGTTGTTCGAAGTGGACGGTTCCGGTTGCGATTCCGAATCCGCATCTGCAATTTTTATTTCGTTTATGCGTATTTTTTGTTTTTTATTCTTATTGACGTAAAATACCGTGTTATGCGGGCCTAACTCTACAATCTTAAACGGGCCTATAAACTTATTTTTATTCTTACCTCTAACTGTAGTATTCTTAATATAAAGCATTTGTCCTACCTTAGGCGTACGTGCTAACCTACTCTTAGAACTACGTCCTTGTATCCTATTTTTTAACTGTTCTATATTTTCACGCACTGACTCATATACCTTGGTCATTAGTTCTCGGTGTTTAGTTATATAGTCAGAGACTATAGTGGTTTCAGAAGGCTGGAATTCGAATGGTATTTTAGTGCCAAAATGTTCTTCGAACGGGGTAAACTTCGTTGTGCTATGGATGGTGTTATTATACGCTAATACTGCTAAATCCGTTACCGTTTGTATTGGAGTGTCTGGGTTACTTTCTAATTGGACTCTAAGTATTTCGATTAGTGTTGAATGAAACCTTTCGATATCCGCCTTGGAAGTGGAATGTTTCGGGGTCGTTATGTGACATTTTACTTTATACTGTTTTAGAAGTTCCTGTGTAACAGCTGAGGTTACTCCCTTCTCGCCGTCTGATATAATTAACTCGGGCGCGCCGATAGTACTAAAGACACCAATAAGCATGTTACAAATGTCTACAGAGTTAAGCGTTTCTAGCTCTTTACAAAGTGCGTATTTAGAAAACTTATCTACGATCGTAAGGTATTTACGATTTTTAAAGAAAAATATATCTATCATCCACTCTTTCATGGGCCCGTCAGGAGTTTGCGTCCTTTCGATGGGGGCCACAATAGGGTGCCTATCATATTTCGCGCGGTTACAAATTTCGCAGTTTTCCACGTATTTACGAACCATTTTCTTCATTGGCTCCCAATAGTATTTACGTTTAATTTCGTCTATCATGACAGTAGTACCTTTGTGTCGATTGTTTTCGATATGGACTTGTTTTATCATTTCCATTTGTTGCTCTATAGAGGAGGGTTCCTCTAGTAGTTTTGTGTACCTAATGAACTTTAAACTTGATTTATCTATTTTAGTGCGATATACTTCGGAAATAGTTAGAAAGACGTCTTCGTCGGGCCATATAATCGCATACTTGTTTTTATCTAAGTAAGCGAGAACGAATTCAAAGAATTCCTTGCCTACGTCGCTATCACTTAGTACGAGGTGGTGATCGTTGTTTATCTTTTTATAATCTGACATTATCCCGAACTTAATAAAGATTCTGTTCATTTTTGGGCTTGGATGTTCATTTTTTATAGGTATCCCGCTTTCGTTATCGTCGCAGTTACTGTGCATCGTCGCGTCGTCTGAGTCGCTACCTGCCTCTGCTATCTCGCTCTCATTTACGTTTAATTCGATGCGCGATAGTGCGTCTGCAACGTGATTGATACAACCTGTTTACGCTTCAGCTTAGCCTACTATTTTTAGGACTATTTTTGTATGTTCGCGCATATCTTTCATATTATTATATTGTTAGAAACTCAAACTATGCTGCACTATAGTCATTTATATCTTTAGATTTGTATAAAAATCACCCGACAAGTTCATGTTTCTATTCAACCAATCCAATTGCGCCGTGTGACCACTGTATGTGAGTTCAGTCATAGTATGTAGTCAAATTTCACCTCTGCTTGTATTGTAATTAATACTGTAATCCCATATATCTCGTACAGACGAGCAGTGGGGCGCTTGGGCCCACAGACCGGTCATGCATTCGATCACCCTCCGTCGGCACTAAAACTTGTCACCTTTGTTTTATGAATTTTTATTATACGAGTTTCCCAACTTCCTATTTTATTTCTTGTTCCCGTCGGGAACATTTTGTTTTTTGGAGACAGGGATGCTATTGTTTTCATGGTTGTGGGAGATGGATAGGTTGATGTCGGTATAACACCCTAGCATCTATTCTTTTGATCTCGTTGTGTCTATTGTTAAACTAAGAGCTATGTCCTCAAGGTCATGGATACGCTCTATTAAGTTAATCATTAGCATTATGGAACTATTTTGTGGATAAATTGTTGCTTGATTACTTCTAAGACTATTGTGTTCTTTGGATATGCAGTCTTATTAACTCTATTAGGTTTGGGTGAAAAGGATTACAATACTCTCATTAACTTATTCTAGAATTTGTTAGTAAATCTAAATTATCGATTATATACATAAATTTCAATTTAAAGCTATGTTAGTATCACTCATAATAATATTGGTTAAGGCACCATTCATTTCTAATACCATTAGAGATAAGTGAACACAGAATAAATGAGAAATTTTAACTAAAGCTAGATAGAGAGACTAATAATACAGGGAACACTTAAACTACAACCATCACCGATAATATTCGTTAATTAAACTAGAAACGCACATTCAACTAATTGATGAATGAGATACTTAAGATTATGATTAGGGCTTAGAAACTAGTAAAACTATAAAAAATAAAAGATTATGATTATTATATGATATCATGCAAAGCAATTAAGAACTCTACAGCCGTTAATCTAATCTATTATCGCTGAGTATTTCCTCCTCAGAACTACGATAGCAGCATCCGCAGCACCAGTCCATATGACTGAATAAGTTCCATTTGTCATGATTCTGAGTTTCTCACACCAGGCGATCCTATCTTCCTCAGAGTATAGTTGTGAATTGAGTGCATTGATCTGGTAGACCTTTGTTGTATTGAATTTTTGCTCTGGTGGCATGCTCTGCCATTTATCATTGTTCACGTTAATGATTTCGGTGATGGCCATATTGGCCAGCATAAATGCATTTAAAATCTTCCTTGTCTCGGGGTGTGCTTTGGGAAGGAAGCAAGCAAGTGATGATTGTCTGGCGAGAGCAGGGAACTCTTGAAAACCTGTTATTGCTTTCAGATCATCAAGAGACACTGGTCCCTGGATATCAGGTATGTGCTCCAATATCATTGCAACAATCTCAGGATATGATATTGCGACTCTCGACAGAGTCACATTCTTTGTCTTCCCGGCAGCTTGCTTTTTGATCTTCAATCTGTCCTTCAATTTTTTAAGCTTGCTTTTAGTTTCTGACTCAGCAGTTGAGTCCAAAATTCTGTCAATGTTGTTCCCTCTGACCAGGAACACCATTACCATTAGGGTTAAGTCCTCTATTGTCGCTGACTTCTTCTTCAACTCTCTCCTCATTTCCATTACATCGAAGCCTGAGTATCCTATCGCAGTGAGAACCCAATTCTTCGGGTCCACTAAGCTCTCCAAGAGGGTCTTCACCTGCTCATAGATCTCAAGGCTTGTTTCCCTGAGCTGAGTGCTGTTGCTAAAGATACCGTAGTTACCCTCCATTTTTAGATGAGGGTTTTTTTCTTGTCCGGTTTATATAGAAGCTTGTAAGCTGCCTCGACTGAATCCAAAGTGGTTTTATTTGATTTTCCTGACTTATCAGTAGAACACAACTTCACCGTCTTTGTGTGAATTCGTAAAACCCTCAACCTTCCTATGTTTAACCTCAAAGTCGTATTCCATTAACTTTAAACGCCAACGAGTAAGTTTTGCGTTCGGTTCTTTTAATTTACATAGCCAGGTAAGGGGTTGATGGTCCGTTTCTATTATAAATCTACGACCATAAATATAAGGGCGGAATTGTTGTAATGCCCATAATATTGCTAGTAATTCTTTTTCTGTAGTATTATATTTTTGTTCGGTCTCGGACAAGGTACGCGATATATAAGCGATTGGGCGATCTTCTTGACTGATTACCGCGCCTAAAGCTTTGTCACTAGCGTCGGTAGTAACTGTGAATGTTTTTTCAAAATCGGGGAAAGTAAGAATAGGGGCATTCATTAATAGCTCCTTACATTTTTCGAACGCCGTGATAAACTCAGGAGTGTGTTTCACTACAGCATTCTTTTTTGTACAGTCGGTAAGGGGGCGCGTTATCTTACTGAGGTCACGGATAAATTTACGGTAGTAACCTACCATTCCTAAGAAGGATTTGATGTCTTTTACGGTTTTTGGTAAAGGAAATCGTTTTATTGCATCTAATTTCTTTGGGTTTGGCTTGAGGCCGTCTTGGTTCAATACGTGCCCTAGAAACTCTACTTCTTTCTGAAAGAATTCGCTTTTACACAATGAAACCTTCAAGTTCGCGTTTTTGAGTGTCTCGAAAATTGTTCTAAGGTGTTCTAGATGTTCTTCTTTTGTTTTAGAATAGATTACAATGTCGTCGAGATATACTAGGCATATTTTACCTATATGCTCGCGTAGCACATTATTCATCAACCGTTGGAAAGTACTTGGTGCGTTCTTTAAACCAAAGGGCATGCGCAAGAACTCGTAGTGACCGTCGGGGGTAGTAAAGGCAGTGCACTCTATACTGTTTTCGTGCATTCTTACCTAATGGTACCCACTAGTAAGGTCGATGGTAGAAAAGTATTTATTTCCATTTAGTTGTGAAAAAATGTCATCAATTACAGGGAGTGGAAATTTATCGCTCCTTGTTTGTTCGTTCAGTTTGCGGTAGTCTATTACCATCCTATACTTTTGAACGCCGTCTTTGTCTAACTTTTTAGGTACGACATGAACTGGGCTAGACCATGGGGAATCACTATGCCTAATCACTCCATTACTAAGCATTTCTTTAACTTGCCCTTTGACTTCTTCTCTCTGAATTTGGGGTAAGCGGTATGACCTTTGATAGATGGGGTCGTTCTTAAGGAGTTTAATTTCGTGCGTTATGTTAGGGGCATAACTTTTCGAGACATCGTCGGAGAAAACCTCTGAGTATTGTTCTAGTAATTGATCTAAGTCGTCTACTCTATCTGTATAATTTAAATCGATTATTTTACAGGGGGTCTTTAACTTATTTTCATGGATTCGGATTTCGGCTTTCATTAATTTTAATAAATCCATGCCGATGAGAACATCGTATTTTTTACTGAAATCGAAAATATAAAACTTCATTTTCTCTTTTCCTGGGCCGAATATCTTTTGCCAGAAGGGCGTTACGACTAGGCCTTTATGGGTTGAGGTCTGGTGGGCGGTTCTAACTGTGAAAGTTTCAGGATAATATTCTTGATCGTTAAATAGTTTTTTAAATGTGTAATTGGTCATAAAAGATTTACTAGAGCCTGTGTCTATTAATATTTTTAAGCCGAAGCTATTTTCGATTATGTAAGGTAGGTCGGAAAATGTCACATTATTTAATTGTATTATGTTTGATTTTCGTGTGGGCTTTCCATAGGAAAATTTTCTTGTAGTTGCTCGTCTGCGTATTGGTCGTACTCAAATTGGCCGTCGTTAGGTTGTACGTCATCGAATTGTTCGTCGTTTATTTGTTCGTATTCTATCCCTTCTTGATTAAACAATTCCTGGGCCACGACGCCTCGCCCTAGATTGATAACCGGACCGCGGGTCGGGTTTTGCGGGGGTCTAGGTGCCGATCTCATTGAAACTTCGTTCGGGTAAACGTGGTTACGCGGACCGTTGTTGTTGTTTGGGTTGTTAAATTGTCTATTAGCGTTATTTTGCCATTGCTGTCGCATTAATGATTGTGGTCGCGGTGGGTAAGTGTGTCGTTGTGGCGTTGTAGGATAACCATTACGCGGTTGATTATTTTGCATGGGGTATCCGCGATTTTGATTCATATTATTATGGTTGTTGCCGCGGTTCATTTGATGGTTGTTCGGTGGGTAGTTATGTTGTTGTTGTGGGGGTCTCTAATTATTAGAAGGCTGCGGTTTATTCAATGAGAATGCTGCTACACCGTGCCTACTTTCCTGTAGCAAATTGTGCGCGCATAATCGTTGGACGGGGCTACATAGCTCTTCGTAGCTAAAGTTTATACCTTGGCTTTGTACATGCGGCGGGAGTTGTCGTAGCAGTGCTGTTTTCGCGTCCTGCTTATAAATTTCAATCGCGAATCGCGCATGTTCGTGACCGTGTTGGTCAACGAGCATTGATTCCATTGCAAATAGTTTTTTTATCTAATTTAAAAATCATTTCGTTAAACGAACCACCGTTTAAATTTAAATTTAAAATTTCATGTTTATACAGGTCGATTGTTTTGCCCTCACCACATCGATCAATTAAGGTCGATTTAATTGTCTCCCAATTATAACCATGTACCACCATACATACTACATCGGCTGCTTTGTCTCTAAGTCGCGATAGCACATGTTCGATAATACGCGGGTCGTTCCCGTGCGTAGCAATAAATTGCCTAGCGGCATTTAAAAATGGATATAGTCTATCCGAATCTCCGTTAAAAAGGGGAATGGCGTGAAGAATCTGGCCAATATATACGTATCTATCAGCCATTTTATTAAAAAAAAATAACTAAGTTAGCTTATCGGACTAAAAAAAAAAGAGAAAAAATTATCTTTAGTTAAATTTAAAACTTAGCCTATTTTCTAGCTTACGAAAATTTTACTGTCCCACTGCTGGGCTTAGTCCTTAATTTTATATCTTTTAGGGGTTACAGTTTGCCCCTTATTTTAAAAAGAACAGAAATTCCTGACTATCTGGATATAGTAGGAACGATTCAATAGGGAAAGGAGTCTATTTTCCTATATGGGAAAAGACAAAAGTTGCGAACACTTACAATAATAAGGTATGTCTGTCGAATTCCGCCTATTTAAGGTTTAAGTTTTCTTGTCTATGTAATTACGAAGATAATAAGTAAAAGAGCATGTATTTCAAAAGTTTGTTTAATGCTTAAACAAAAAAACATAAAAAAACTAAGTATTTGTTTTATGAAACAGACACAAATTAAAAAACTTTAACACAGTGCGTTTGGCAGAATTAACCAACCTCGGTTTAATTTCGCCTGCTATACTTTTTCTGAAATCTCTTCTTACTTAATCTTAATCTAAGTTTTTATTAATCAACACTGGAATCAGTCATAATAATACTTTCGTTATAATCAGTCTGTTATTTTTTAAATATTTATTTCACAGTTTTATCTACGATTAAGTAAAATATTAAATAACTAAGGTAATAAAGTTAACCTTTAAAATTTTTCCATGGCACATGGCAGGAGATCAATAAAACTTCTTAGAATATACAAATTGAATAAAAAATATTTCCATTAAAATAAATCAGTGGTAGGCGTTATTTCACTAACTGGGGGTAACTACGCCCATTAAATGTCATACTTACTAACTAACAGAGATCAGCAATATACCCGTGGTATACACCTATTAAATATGAGAACTAATTAATAGCTCTTTAGTCACAGCCGTCAGGACAATTAAATACATCCAAGTCATTTTTAGTTAACCCTACGCATTCCTCGTGGTACCATTTTTGTCAATTTCCGCATGGTCTCATATCAGCAACACGATCCTCATGGCAAGCGTAGCAGTACCAGCTTTCTCTTTTATTCTCTTTACATTGTTGTAGTCACTATTGACCGAGGCTGCTCAGCCATCTTTCGTGGTGGAGTACATACTTCAGCAGGTTGTATGATTTTGAATGCAGCATCATCATCAGGAGCATCTTCCCAGCAAGAATCATCTGTGGACAAGCTATAACATACAAGTCTCTTTATACGATGCAATCCTCTTTCAGAAGAGGCCGCGAACATGGATGGAACATTTTCTGCAATTTTCTCAGACATTGTATGCAGTGGAGGATCTTTGTGTGAAGAAGTCGTTGAAGTTTCAGTAAGTAAACGTTGCAGGTCTTCATGGTCAATTACTAATGGAGAAGAGGTGCGAGGTTCAACTCTATCTTCGTTTTGAGGATCTGGCCGTTCAGTTAAAACGGATGGCGCATATGCAGTTTCAGGTAAAATATCTGGATTGAATGGATATAACCCTGTAGCTCGAAAGCCGCTTGTGATGTTTTCATGTGACATGCATTTAGACCATATTTTTGATAAAATCTTATTGAAGTCGGAGCGCGTCAATTTTTGAGCGTAAGTATTGTAAAAATGTTGCAAGGCTTATTGATCCCAGTAAGTCTCAAAAGGCTTATAACACGATTTGTCGAGAGGTTGTAACTCGTGCGTGGTGTTTGAAGGAAGACAGTATAAAGTGATCCCAAGTAAGTCAGCTTCTTCGGCAATTCTGAAATCTAAGTGACACTTTGTCCCGTCGAAGACCAAGAGGCAGTTTCCCGTAGTTTTGTGTTTAGCAAAATGTCTCAAGAATTCAATAAACAACTCTGTGGTCATGCTAGCTTTCGGTGCCATCCTCACAATTGTGCCTGGTGGTAGATTCTTTTCAAACACAGGATTTCTTCTAACGCCTTTAAATATTATCATTGGAAGTATTGGTTGCCTCACCGCATCTGCACAGCCCACAATTGTGACGTTTTCACCATGTTCCGATGCTTGAATGTGAACTCTCTTTGCTCCTTTTTTTGTGATAATCGTTGGCTGTTTATGTATTGTTAAGCGGCACCCCTTTTCGTTCATATTATACAGTCTCTCGGGATTGTAGTGTATTCCAAGTTCGTCGTATAGCTTTTTAATTTCGTTAAAATGATTTGACACGATGGCTTTGTTAAGTTTTTGCCTCTAGCTTGATTTAAAAGTTGAGCTTTACATTTTGCTACTTCACTATTTCTTTTCAAAAACAGCTTTAGCCAATCTCGGCCAGCAAGGCGTGACTGCTTGTTAAAGTTATTGGATATATTGTACCTCTCACAGAAAACAAATACTTGCTTTCGTATCATTTTTGGAGTTAAAGGGATACCCAAGTCTGAAAATCTGATAATTCGCTTCACAAAATCTTGTTCCTGCTCTTTTGTCAATACTGATTTTCGTCCTAAATTAAGTTTAGCCTTCCCACTCTTCACATAATCCCTCAGTGTCCTTCGTGGAATTTCATATAATTCGGACGCTTTGTAAGAAGATAATCTGCCTGTTCTAACAGCTTCGACAGCTCTTTCTAAATCAGATTGTGTCCATGCATTTCGTTTTTTCTTTGTAGACATATTGGGAACCTGTAACATAACATACAAGAAAAATGAAAACACTATCAAATACACTAACTCACATTTTTGGTAGTCGAGTAAAAAAGCGGTTAAAGTCCACATTATTTGGGCTCAATATGTTTACATGGTATTACTCAGATATAATGATTCACTATTAGGTTGCAGGGCAGGGAAACCCCATACATAATGTGAATTACCCCTTTATGTAAGGTAAACCCGCCTACGATAGCTTATGGCGAGGGTAAATACGCCTAGGCGTAATTAGCTGTTGTTTCCAGTTCTTAAAAAAGTTTCAAAAAATAAAAAAGTAATCATATGTTGTGACTAATAAGCTAAATTTGGATTAACAAATAGTTATTATAAAGAGTTAATTCAATATGTAATAGAAAAATGCACAAACCAAATAAATTCTTACCGAAAACCATCTGCTGTTCGCTGACAAAAATTGCACGTCGACCGCTCGCGCCGAACGTCGCTCCACTACTAGATCGCGGTATGTGCGGGGTCGCGGGCGAGGGTCGCAAGCGCAACGAGACATAATCACCTTTATACGTGCGCTATAAGATTTTGTTTTATGATGCATTTAACTAGGATTTCAGAGCTTAGGCGTAATTCGCTTCTAGGCGGAATTCGACAGACATACCTTATGAGCGTTGCTTGCATCGCCGGCCTTAACAGTTTTTCTTGAGTTCTTCTGGCGTCACCTTGGGCTGGAAAGCCTGACGAATCCCTCGCTGCTGCTTGCTGCTATGCAGTTTTTATTCGCGACGCGGAAGATTCGCGATGACGCCCCACGACTTGGGCGCCAGTTAAAATCAGCGAATGCGAATTTTAATTTTTAAAAAATAATTTTATTTAGCAAACTTAGTGCTAGTTACATATAATCTTAAATTTAGAGTTCCTATGCCTATGGCGTCCGGATTGACAATGCCGCTGCCCGAAATGTGAAGAGCTTATATAGTTCAAAGGGTCTACCAAAATACGTACGCTTCTTAGAATAAACAAATCGTAAAAATGGATAACTTATTGATTTTTAGGGTTACAATAATGGGATGCATTTGGAATGCACTCTAGATATATTCTTAGATTAACATATGGTGCCTTTTACTTAAGGGACTCTTAATGGGTTTTAATGGTTTCCTTTACTTTAGATAAATTAATGAATTACAAGAAAAGTATTTTAAGCAAAGCAATATTTGGAGCTTATCTAGATCTATTCTAGGAGTCGTGGGAATCCTCTTCATTAACTCGCGTGATGCCGTGACAACGAAAATCGGGTTCCATTTTTATATATATAGATGTTGGAGAATCTGGACTATGACCCATTGGGAATGTATACTAGTATAGTTTAGTTTTTAGCGCTAACAAACATACTTATTTTAAATATACAAAGAATAACAACTTAAATAATTATATAAATACATATATAACGCAATGACTTGACAATACAATAAACCTGAGCAACTAGAGCAACAACTATGGACCAGATAATTAATTAATATGCTGAAAGCAATATATATTGGACGACATACACTTTGATACCTTACGCACAATTTGCACTGATAACAGGATCCACTGACCGAATACACTGGCAAGGCAGTCTTGGCTGGCGGCAGCGATGTATCGGGCGCTTCTCCCAAGCGCTCCGAACTGATGCACGCTGTTTTGGCAGCTTCGGTGGACCTAAGATGCTTTTCCCAAGGAACGTACTGATGCACGTGGCTTTGGAGGCTTTCCGTTGAACTGATGCCTGTTAATCCAGGGCTGTGACGCTGGGCTGATCAATGGTTCCCCTCATGGGCCACCAGAAAATGTGCACTATACCACCGGGTCCTCTCGTTGAACGACGTTAGCACAGCACAGAAGGCGGGTTCGGGGTCAACTGAACGGAGACTTGGAGGCTGCCTCGTGGTATCGCGTTAGGGGTGGGTGACACATTCACTGAATCTGGTGGCTACTGAATTGACTGAGTCGGTTGAAAATTAAACCGGTATAATATGTTCACTGATCGCTATATCGTATTTTGTCTTCATTTTTATGATGGTCGTCCTAGTGTTAGTACGCATTTTGTTATAAAGGGTGTTCTTATTTAAAAATACCAATAGTAATTATAAATTCAACAAAGTTTTTTGAAGAACTGTATTTTTAAAATTAAAATAAATACGTTGGCCACCTCAAACATTGTTAATTTTCTCTTAAAATGCTAAGAGACCCTCGTAAAAAAATGTGTAATGCAAAATTTTCGTACTAACTACTTCGCAGGACTGACTTTGACAACCTGTGGTGTAAAAAAAATCTACTAAGCGGATTGTGCCAATTACTTTAAAAAGTTAATCAGTTACTGGAAATTTTAAAATGGTATAATTGTTTAATATTCCTTTTTGCAATAATTTTATAATTTGAACTGAATGTAGTAAAGAGAAAGTTTTTGATTTAATACAATTATTTAAAGAAAGGGGTTTTCTATGTTATGGATACAAATAATACACAGAGTTCAAGAAATGATGGTTAATTTTTAAAATAAATTAAATTAAATGCTCAAAATGCCTGCCATTTGCCCTAATGCAAGCTCTGCATCTTTTAACAAAAGATCTTTTTAGAAGACGGGCGTATCCTTCGCGTGAAATTTTTTCAGCAGCGGTCAGTAATTTCGACCGCAGCTGTGTGATTGATGTCACTTCCGTTTCATACACTAAATTCCTGAAGCAGCCCCAATAAAAAAAATCCAATGGATTAAGATCCGGTGATCTTGGCGGCCATAAAATTGGGCCGAGACGCCCGATCAACCTTTGTGGGTATTTCTGGTTGAGGTGTCTGGGCAGCCATCATTTTGCAACCACATGTGTTGCCTTGTTGCAAGCGGCACATTTTCTAGTAAATATGGCAACTCATTTTGGAGAAAGTTAAGATAAATATCTCCCGTCATAGTTGGTGGCAGTTCAAACGGGCCAATCACTTGTTCGTTTATTATTCCCGTCCACAGATTTATTTTAAACTGAATTTGAGCAACTAATACATGGGCTCTCTAATTGCCAGCTATGCGAGTTATGCAAATTTAAGTAGCCATCTTTTCTGCACGAGGACTCGTCGCTCCATAAAATTTTGCCAAAAAATTCAGCATCTTCGTTGATTTTTCTTAGCATTCTCCGACAAAACTGTACCCTCTGAGGGTAGTCAGCAGGTTGCAAAGGTTGCACCCTCTGCACATGTAACGGGTACAATTGGTATCGTTTTAAAACGTTGTGCACTGTACTTTTTGCTATGCCTGTTCGGCGGGCTATTTTCCGCACCGAAATAGAGGGGTCTGCTTCCATTTCATCTAAAACTTCTTCATCCAGGGTAAGCCGTACAATGATTGGCTCTTTGTGTAGATAATTGTCTTTGGTTAGCAGATTTATTTTAAAAGAGTATTTTTTTTATTTGATTTTAGCTTCGTTTATGGACTGAACCAAGATATTGAAATAATAAACTTCAGATAAAAAAATCTTTTATTTATTTTTACTTAAAATATTAAATAAACTTTTTTCACCCTAAATGTATAATCATTGGCAGTGTGGTACAATCATTATTCCTATTATTGGTATAATCATTGGCACTCTCATTGGCAGTATAATTATTAGCATGGCACTAGAAATAATGTACTTAATAAAGAACTAGGTAGGTTCCTAGGTACCTACAACACAATCAAGACTTGTTGAGACTAGCTTTAATAGATTTCTAGGTAAATGCCTAGGTATAAACTATTCCTCTAGAAGATCCATTAACTCCTTGTCTGACAAAGGCTGCAAATGTTTACTCTCCTTCTTTTTTCCTGCTGTCTTTTTGTTGAAATCTTGTACCTTTGATATCTGTATGACTTTCCTTCTCTGTTGTGTTTTTATCTTGAGTTTTCTGCGTGGTTGAAGGGCTTTTATTAGCTGGCATCATGTGTGTATTTTCCTTCTTTTTTCTTTTCTTAATATCTTTTTGATGTAGTTTTGCATCTCTTATATTTATAAGCTTTTCTTCCTCGTCTGTTGTGTTTTTATCTTGGGCCTGCTTTGCATTTGTAGCATTTTCACTTGCTGGTATTGGCATCATGGTGTGCTTTATGTCCTGATTACTGATCTTTTCTTGATATCTTGTACTTTCGTTATTTATATTCTTTTCCTCTCTTTCTTTTGCACTTTGAATTATGGGTGGAAACCCGGACGGATGGCAGCCCTATGGCAGAATTATCTCTGTGACAGATGTCAATGATTATTCGCACATAGTGCAATATACTACTTTACTGAATTGAAAGTAGACAGTTTGGTCGAGTGGAAAAATTGCCAGATTGTAAGCAACAGGTCGAGGGTTCGAATCCTGAGAGAATAACGGACTCTTTTTGTGTATTTTGTTTTATTTCCATATTAATGCACAACGTTAATGTTCTAGTTTTCACTTCTGGCGGCAGTCCCGGAGTGCAACCCGTTGTTTTTTTTATATTATTGCGTAAGTAGAAAACGTAACTAAACATCAAATATATATACTTTTGATATGTACTTCGACAATTAAAAATATTTGTTACTACTGGGTAGGGCTAGAAAATCATTATTAGCTAAAGTACAGGGATCTCCTAATCAGCCAAGTGTAAGGTTTACAACGGTGCGTGTATGAGGTCATACACGTTATCAGGATAGTCGAGTGTAAGGTTTCGTTACATATTTTAGCAATTTTGGCTCTTTTTTAAAATATTTTTAAATGTTTAATTAATTAAATAGTTCGATGAATGACTTTTTCCGGTACAACTACTGACAGACAAAACAGTAGCAAAGTTTAGTGGCTAACTTCATGCGAAATTCAAAAAGGGAAGGGGAGTTTGGCTGACGGGGACATTCGTTGCCTGGCAGTTGAGGAGAGTAGTCGTGTCCTTAGAAAGTGTGGTTTACGGAAGTGTCCGTTAGAATAGTGAGATCTAAAATATAATTAAATTGTACATTACCATGAAGTGGAAATATACATTTAAAAGAAGACTGGTGTTTCTTTTGGATTGATGCACGTTTTATATATGGTTATTTAAAAAAAAACAGGTCATCAAAAAAACTTCATTTCTAGAAATGTTCATGCCATTAACTAAATGAAGATAATTTAAAAAAATAAATTCAAATCGAATAATATCTTGGAATTGGTGGAACTTTTACCAAAATGAAATTTTTACATAAAATAGGACTTTCACCTATCGGCTGGTGAAGGGTTGTCCTTCATTTCCTGAACATCCTGTATAATTAAAAGGAGAGGGCAAAAACTTTACAATACTTGGAGGGTGTGGTACTCGATCCAGCATGTACCAATGCATAAAGGGGCTTGGCATTTCTGGATCATGGTGGTGACTTGAGTGCGAATTTTTCGCGCTGTGCACCGCAAGCACCGACGTCGCACGTGCTGCGCTGGTTTGCCGGTAATCGGCTCTGTGTGAACCGGGTAGTGGTCTAGAGTACTGTGCAGTCTCACTAATGACGGCGGTAAACCCTGCCGAATCGGGCGCACTAGTTCTACCCTGGGGAACCGTTCACACAATCCCTCAGCCAACCGGTAGCAGAACTCTATGTGAGTGAGGATGCGAAACATTTGTTGTTTTTGGTGCATAATATAAGTGTTTAAAATACTTTTGTTCAACAGTCTTTTGAACACTTTTATGTACCATTTGAGTCCCCGTTTCCATTCTAACAAACACATGGACAGCTTTTGATCCATAAGATCTACGCCAACCATGTATTTGTTGTACTCGGAAACGGAGACAGGTTTTTCCACACCTGTTCATAGTGCCTATTACGTCAGTTACACGTTCTTTCAAGTACCTAGTAAGTGGTATTTGATTATAAAATTGTCCATTACCAAGCAGTGACCAGCGTCGAGGAGCAAATCCATGAATCGGACCCTCGTGCATGGAGGAATCCTTTCTTAAGATGCATCTGAGCATTTAACCGGATGTCGCTTCACAGACCTCAAAACTTTTGATGCCGACCTTTTCACAAAAGTAAAGATTCGTCGATGCTCAAATGCCTCCCTGGAGTATACAAATAAAAAAAACGGTTTCAGGATATCTGACTCCGGAAATCAGGCATGCCAAGAATATTTGTTGCCCAGTACTCAGCTATGCAATTCTCTAAGCAACACTTTAAAACTGCGCTCATCGCTGTGATCACGGCTGTCGCAGCCGTAACATCGTTCGCTGCGCGCACGGGCGTTTTATTAGTTATTCTCTAAGCTCTACTTGCTCGTCGTCGATCTCTCGGCTGCGGGAACTCACGGCTGTTGGCAAGGCTGTGCTAGAGCGGTGACGAATCTTATTTTTACAGTCTATAATTTCTCGACTAGTAGATTTTGGCTATTTCCTCGTATTAAAAAATACATTAAGTACACATTTTATATTAAGAGATATGTAGTAATTGCTTGAATGTATAATATCAATAATTTACTACTTTAAAATAAAGGCACAACGATACAGATTAAACAAAAAAACATAACCTAACTTTGTGCTTGCGTTTGCGGTCGAAGTTACACAGTTGTTGGTAAACAAATACAATAATGATGAAAAAAAACTCTCCGTTCCGAGAATGCTTAAGTATGGGACTGTGGTTCAACCCACGCCAGCCACTTGAAATTTTTACGCATTCTACAATCTTCCATCATCATTTTACGTCTATACCCTTTTTGACTATCACACAGTGAACACTTCGCGAAGTGTATTTTGAATCTAATAAGAAGTAAGTATTACCTACTAATTATTTATGTTTTCGTCAATAAAATCAGTGAGTTTATTCAATTTATCAAGTCAATTACTTAATAGGTTTTTGGGTGGTACTAATTTATAAATATCAACTTTATTTTCAGTGGCTCGTAATGCAGGACCATCCACAGCTCAATAGCTCAAGTCAAAAAATTGATTGGGCTGATGGAGACGAGATCATATCTTGCCACTGGCCATGCCTGTACAGCCAATGCTAGGACCCGGATGCGAAATGGATAGGAATAAGTCGCTCTAGTATTGAATAGTGATGGCAACGGGTGTGTTAAAGATTGGAAGCAGTGGGCAAAGGTATGTAATGCACATTGCACATATTTAAGTATATAACTTTTAATTTTGTGTTAAGATGTTTGTATCTAGTTCAGTGAAGTAAGATCTTTTTTTCGTTGTGTGTAGTATTGGAAAGATAAAAAGGCTACAGTTAAAAGGAAGGCCAACATGGCAGAGGACAGGTGGTGGGGTCGATGCTGAGGTGGTGGAGCTCACAGAGCTAGAACAACGAATTATAATTATCGCTGGTGGCCTAACCTTTGCTACTGGTGATAGGCACCTTTCTATTAATCCATTCCCAGTAGTTATGTACTTACCTACATGTTGAATTCTTTACTAATGACATAAAAGGTATTACTGTATAAAATAATTAATCTTTACTAATATTATAAAAGCGAAAGTAACTCTGTTTATCTGTGTCTCTCCGTCTTTCACGCCCAAACTACTAAACCGATTTTGATGAAATTTGGTGCAATTAGAGATTAGAGCCTGGGAAAGGACATAGGCTACATTTTATCCCACAATTGGGCACGATATAACCTGTAGACCACGCAGGCGGAGCTGCGGACGGAAAGCTAGTGGTTAATAATCATATTAATGGTTTTACTAATAGTAATGTTTTACCATAACTAACTGCCGTTGAATTTACAGCTCGCACGGATGGAGCAAGGGGCGGTGGAAGTGCGCGGCGCCTCATATTAGTGGAGACACCACTGCCGTCACAGAGCAAGTTTTATCGTCATTGAAAATGCCGTGCCGATGCGGAGCTTGCCATTGCACGGTCGCAAGAAACGTATGCGCAGGGCTACCGCATGATCGTGGAAGCGCTAGAAAACTTCACAAACACAGTGGGCAACGTCGCACAACAGATATAGTTGAAGCCATTCAACAATCTGCTGTACAACGTTGACCTGTTTATTAATACAGTGGTTCCAGATTGTTTGCGAGATTATATGACTGAAAAAAATATGCAATTAATTTAATCATAAGAGCCTATCCCTATCTATCATCTTCCAAGAAACGCCAACACCTTCGTATTCTCACTGCACGACGACTGGAATTATATGTAACTAGGTTTCCAACTACGGCTTCGCCTGCGTGGAATTCACGTTATATCGTGCCCAGCAGTGGGAAAAAATGTACCATTCATCATAATCTGTTCAGCGGTTTAGGCGTGATGCCGTGACCAAGAGATTCATTTTTATATGTCTAGACTAGAATACGGCAATGCATACGAACTTCAGGTATCCTCTGAATTTATAAGATTATTTTCTGCCACATAGACCAAGCGAATAGTTGAAGATGATTTATTAAGAGCATATGAAATTACGGTGATAGCCCAGTGGGTTAAGAACCAGACTTGTAACCGAAAGGTTACGGGTTCAAATCCTGATCGGGCCTGTACCACTAAATTCGTCTTTTCGGATTTATGTACTGATTTGTCATAATTTATCACTTGCTCTGCGGTGATGGAAAACATCGTGGTGAAACCCGCACGTCTGAGAAAATTTCGAAAGACGTACGGTCCACCAACCCGCATTGGGCCAGCGTAGTGGATTATGGCCTGAAACCCCTTCACGGTTTCGAAGGGAGGCCCGTGTCCCTTGTTGGGGACGTATATGGGCTGATGACGATATGAAATTACATGTACTAATCTAACCTTAGCCCCAATCTAAACTCTGAAGTTAGAAGAAAAAATATTATTACGTACCATCACTACGTTCCTTTGCCGTTCTGCCAAAAAAAGGACTCCCACAAATATTAAGGTGACCACCAGGAGTCTGACACACGTTATAAACGGGGACAAGCAGACGTGCCTCAGCGGTGGCAGGTGCAGGGGCGGGCACATCTCCTGTGGCTGCTGCGTGTGACTCATCATCATTACGATCCATTTTAGAATAAAAAAATGATAAAAAGATGATCAAGTGCTACCAAGATTGCTTACATGTATTTATTTCAATTATAGAAAAGCCTATATAAAAAAAATTGTTTTTGTTCGATTAGCACTTAAAAACCTACATTCTATTCTTCTGATGAATAAGCTATGCATATCCAACCTCAGAAATTTTTGCGTTTATTATACTAGTAGGCTATGTTGTGCTAAACATAGTAAAAATTACTAATTTTGCATTTACAGTAAATTAGACCAAAACAATAACACAAAATGGAACATGCTGTGTAGAGAAATCTCCGCAGCAATATGGCGGCTTTAGTTTTTTCATAGAAGCAGTGCTGCGATTTGAAAGCTTTATTCCATGTTATTTGTGCATATTTTAACAAAAACACAAACAGTATAGATTTTTATGTATTTATATACAGGGTGGCCGGTCGATTGACGTTATAAAAAAAAATTTTGGTCCGGCATATCGTGGGGTATCCGAATCACCCTCATGTATGTTCCGCGATTTTTTATAGTTTACGAGTTACATTTTTTTTTTCATTTTTTAAGGAATATCGACATTTTTTTTCTTGGAACTGAATTGTCATAAGTTGAACTTGTATGCATACAGTAATCAGCTTCGTAACTTTAATGAAAGTTACCAAAATGTTGGTCTAAAGTTAAAAAATTACGTTCCGTCAATTATGATTGAAATTTTCAACTTTAAATTAAAAATCTAAACAAGTGACTTTATGATGTTTTGGTTAGTTTCGAAAATGCGCCAGACTCTCAGCTTATGTAATCAAAAAAAAAGTTTGTACTTTAATGGTAATTTCGCTACAATCGATTTTCAAAGACAGCAAAGTGAAAAATTCCTGAAATTAGCCGATGAATTAAAATTTTTTATTTGCTGATCATTAATAAGGATAATTAAATTGATAAGTTACTGAAAATAACTGCACGAAACTAAGATTTTAACATTTGGATGTTTGATTCATTTATTAGTTTTGTGTTTAATCAATTTAGCGCGATCCGTTCTCGTGGGTAATGGGTTGTAAACGTGTGGGAATTTTTTTTACCTGCAATAACAATGGGCAATAAAAAAAAATTGTTATCTAATAACAATTTTGTACCTAATCATTATTCCTAATTATCGTGTTAGTGAGATAAGGATATTTTCGAGTAATAAGTCGTTTAATGATGTACAAAACGTTTGTTTTTAAAATTTACAAAAGGTTTTAAAAATGGCCACCTCCAGCAGCAATACACATTCTACATCTGCGCATGAAATTTTGTCTTAGCCGTATAAAGGCTGGTCTGTTTTCGGTTACGACACGTTTGGATTCTTCGATCTTCTGCCTCAGCTCTTGTTCACTCGAACATTCACGGCCGTATGCTATTTCTTTGTAATAGCCCTAATTAAAAAAATCGATGGGGGTGAGCGTGGAGGCCATCTTATTGGACCACTGCGTCCAATCCATCTGTTGGGATAGTTTTCATTAAATAATTTCGCAGTTGTGTTGCGTAGTGACATGGGGCATCGTCATTTTGGAATACCATGGTTCTTCTAAGTTCAAGATTTACATTATCTAGCAACTCTTCGAGATTATTTTCTAAAAAGTTTTTGTATGTTTCTCCATTGAGTCTGGTCGGCAATTCGAATGGATCAATCAGTTCGCCATTAAGAATGCCAGACCATAAGTTGACGCTGAATCGATGTTGAAAGTTCGAAGCTCTCGAAGCGTGTGGGTTTTCAATCGCCCACGAGTGATAATTGTGGATATTGAAGATTCCTGTTCGCTCAAATCTGGATTCATCGGTCCACAAAACTTTATTGAAGAACCCCGGATCCTCTTGATTTTTTTGTAAACCTTGGACTCTTCGAATGTGATACGCGTGGTATCCTTCTTCCTGAAGTATGGTTTCGATAGAAGTCCTTGGGATGTCAAGATCACGAGCCATAGCTCTAGTACTTGTGGATGGATTTTGCTGAACTGTTTCCAGCACCATTTCTCTGCGATCCGGGTCTGTTCTGGGGATTCCTTCACGATCGCCGCGTTGACTAGGAATGCGGCCTTCCATGAATGTATTGTGCGTGTTAATAAAAACACAATAGTCAGGATAACGCGAAGGTTGCGGTCCACCACGGCGTTGAAGTTGTTCGCGATAGAGGCGTGCTGCTTCGGCGCCGTTTCCCTGTGCAACTCCATAAAAATAATGCATTTCTGCATATTCACTCAACGCGTAACTCATCTTAAACTTCCAAGTAAACCAAGTCCGAATCAGAATGCAAATCAGTGTCCAATAAACGAGCGAAGTCAAACAAGTAAGCAGCGGCGGAATCAATGGGCAAAGCGTAATAACAAATTGACGAAACGAGTAGCAGTAAACACAATGTGAGCAGGACTGACCACTGCGGACTGCGGTCGCTACGATAGTTTACGAACTAGTGCTATCTCTTTTACGCCACTAAGAGCGAGAGAGATAGCACGGGCGCCGGTCGTCCGGTCTATTATCCTTTTAGCCCATTGTTATTACAGGTAAAAAAATTGCCCACACGTTTCCAACCCATCACCCACGAGAACGGATCGCGCTAAATTTATTAAACTCAAAACTAATAAATTATTTTCAGTTACTTATCAATTTAATTATCCTTATTAATGATAATTACAGCAAATAAAAATTTGTAATTCATCGGCAAATTTTAGGAATTTCTACACTGAAAAAAAAAAAGATAATATTTATCACGGATGTGTCTCCGTCAATCATGCAACTTATTTATATACGAGCGTACAAAGCTGCACGATTACAGTAATTAGGTACAGTATGTTTACCGTATCAAGATGACTTTTTGGACATCGCAATGATTTTTGTAGTTTCTATTAAGAACTTGATTACTTTTTCGGCCAGTCACAAGGCGTTAATAAGTATAAATAGTGGTTTCATAAAATTACTTGATTATTTTGAATATGTTACTTGATTGATATTATCTTATGCTTGAACAACGCGTTTAGGTCTCTTATATCTGCTAACTATGTCATATTACGTTGTATCACGGCTTTGACCAATGTTAAAAAGTTACTTGATTGATTTCAACGTGTTAGCTGATAGATTAAATTAATGAAATATTTGTGACGACAGGCTACTTGTGTGATCTAACCATGTCAGATGATATATTTTATAATGATTATTAGTTGATTCTAGGAAGTACGTCTTTGTTGTCATGTATTGGATTGTTTAGATTAGGCAATTAAAAATGTTGATCTAATATGTACTATTAAGTATCTTGTTAGTTGCTATAAAGTAGCTTGTTTAATGCATAAAGTAATCTGTTTGTAGCTATGAAGTAGTTTGATTGTTATTATTAAGTAGTTTGTTTGTTGCTATTAGGTTGTTTGATTATAGCTATAAAGTTGTTTGATTGTTATTATTAAGTATTTTGTTTGTTGCTATTAAGTTGTTTGATTATAGCTATAAAGTAGTTTGATTGTTATTATTAAGTTGTTTGTTTGTTGCTATTAAGTTGTTTGATTATAGCTATAAAGTAGCTTGTTTGTTGCTCTTATGTAGTTTGCTTGTAGCTATTGCTATTGAGTTGGTTGTTAGGTTCTAAATGAAAAAAGTTCTTTTCATAGACGCGTTTGTCCACCGGATATGTTTTTACCGAATGTATGAGCTCCACGGGTAATATGTCACCTACGGATCCCATCATCCGATAAACGCAGATCCTGGTCAAACAGGCCTGTAACAAGAACTTTTTCTTTGAGTACCTAACAAACAACTCAAAAGCAACTACTTAATAGCAACAAACAAACTGCCTATACATGTAAAAGAGGAAAAAATGAACAATCCAAACGTCCAAAACAAAATAATTAAGCTGTACGATTTTAATTCCTTTGGAACCTTTAAAAATGTAAGTTTTTGAACTGTTCATCAGCGTTACTGAAATGAAAGAATTATGTAAATGTGAGACAATTTGTAATTTATTCAAAAGACTAATTTTTACACACTTATCCAGAAAAAGAAAACGAATCTTTTGAAATGTACACAATGTGGCTAATCGAGCCGAATTTACGATAAAGTTGGTAAACTCAATTTTACCGTGTTATTAGCAAAAGATAAACACTTACTTGTTTAAACACGCGTTTAAAAAACAGAACAACCATAAAAAAAAACTTATCTTCAACAACCTATATTTTGTTGTTGTTCTACAATTTTTTAAACGCGCGTTTAAAGAAGTGTTATCTTTTTGTTATAACACCCTAAATCTTTTGGATCATCCTAGTCCCATAATTTTTGTGGTACAGTGGCTGTGCTTTCGAATTAAATTTTGAGGATATGATTTTATACAATCATTAGATCTTAGCTTATCTATCTCATATAATAACTTTTCTTTTATTCAAAAGTATATTTTTTACACACTTATCCATAAAAAACGAATCTTGCGAAACGGACGCAATGTGGCTAAACGAGCCGAATTTACTATAAAGTTGGTAGTACCTAGTAACTTAACAACAAGTTTTTCTTTTGGATCATTCTTTGCCCATAATTAGGAATGTTACTATGTATGTAAAATCACTCGAAACTTTGTTACAGTAAAGCTTTTATATAACTAGATACACTAGTTTTTGTTTTATTTAAAAATACCAAGTAGTTATGATTTTACATGCATTCAAAGTTCGCAAAAATATCGCGTCCCGCTAACAGTCACGTGACTGCGTGTGACGTCATGTTCCGACTGTAGTGGCAGTAGGTAGTTTACTCGCGCGGTGTTTTGTCTTGTTTCTCGCTTCAAGTTGTATGAATTCAATTAATAATGGCTGTAGGATGCAAAAGGACAATCAGTTAATCTACCTAAAGTAGATGGACTTATGGTTGCTCATTTATTTAGCGACAAATAGTGATTTCTTTGCCGTCGAAATGCGAACCTGAGGCGTGAAAATGCCAAGGAAAGTCTACCTTCTTATAATATAGGAACCTAACTCTCGAAAATAGATGTTTCGTTGGCGTTACCTAAAATACCCAACTGATTTTATGCATATCACAATGCAACTAGCTAGAAGTAGGTATCAAACTAATAAAACTAGTTTTAGGTTCTAGGTCTTATAATCTAAAACTAATAAAACTTTAAAGATTTGTCTAAAACAAATGAGGTTTTATCTGTAGGTATCTTTCCAAATGGAGTGAGTTGAAAATATGTACTAAACCTTTTTTAACCGACTTCAAAAAAGGAGAAGGTTCTATGTTTGACTGTATGTATCTTTTTTTTTCTTAAGTATGTTAACCGATTTCTCCGCCAAATATCGACCGATTTTCAAAATTCGTGTTTTGTTTGAAAGAGTATACTCCAGAGTTGGTCTTATTGTCACTAAGTCAGGACCTGATGAGGGAATCCCAGGAAATTAAAGGGAAACCCTCGAATTTAACAGGCACTTACATTGTTTCTCACGCACTTTCTATCATTAACACCATGGACCAATAAAACTCCATGTTAACACTAAATAGAACCTCCTCCTTTTTTAGTCGTTTAAAAATGTAATGAATAAAATATTTATTTTTCTATTTTGCATTTAATGTGCTACGTACCTGCCGATCTGTTTGAAGTCGGTGCCAACTCAAATAAGTTTAATAAGCTATACGTACATTCGCCTTCGCACCGACTTCCAATATACTAGTTGGTACGTAGCACATTAAATGCTACGTCTTTATTTTTGCGTTTTTTGAAGTCGGTTTAAACTTTTTTTACTCATAAAAAGTTTATTTTTAAGTTTAATTCTTCCCTCAAACAGCATATGTAATATAGTTCTCTATATCGTTCTCAATCTAAAACAAGAATGAATCTTATTAGCCAGATTTCTACGCGAGCAGAGCTGCAAGTAAAGACTAGTACTAAATCTTACAGAAAACAAAGGGTACCTAAGGCTAAATAGCTCGAGTTATTACCAAGTAATGTGAGAATGTGTATACATCATTATGTTTTGAAACCAAAGGTTTTGCACCTCTGACCAAATAAATGCAAACTACATAAGTATAACATAATTATATGTACTTAAGTGTATAAACTATATACACTTAAGTACCTATGTCGAAATGATCTTTACAAACAACAATAAACTTTGCTTCAATCTCCAAAGGGATCTAATCTCTTCATAGCTTGTAACCACTTCTTTTGCGTTTTGACATCCATTGGAACGAGAAAAAAAAATTTTTTTCAGCTCTTTGATAGTTGTATTTGTACCTTTTGGCACAACACATGATTAGAGTGGACATTTCTTTAAATATTTACAATTTATAGTGAAACGCAAGTTCAGAATACCTAATAACGCAAGGCAGCGGTACGGAAGAGCGGGAACGTGACGTCACGCGTATGAACGCGGGCCGGTCGTCGCGCGCTTACTTTAAAATTCTATATCTTGGAAACTAATTGACGTATCGAAATAATTCTTTCACGAGAATTTTTTATTTTTAACGGAAAGTGGTTCAGCACTTAACCTTGGAAACACATTCAAGTAACTATAACTCTTGTCTAACTACCTTTGACACAAAATTCATCGAGACGGAAATTATGGCCGAGTAATCTTTTTAAGTTCTGTGACCTAAAGGGAGTATTTCTAACAATTATTCTACTATCTGCCAACACAATTGCTTCTTGCTAATAACAAAGTAATGTGCTGAATGTAACAGCAAAGTTTTAGGTACATACACATAAACAATAAACATATATTTTTTATTATAAATCAGGTAGCATATGATATGTCACACCGACAAATATTAAGATTCGTAAAAATAAATCTTATAACTAACTAGATTCGTAAATCTTATAACTCAAGAATATGTTCATTTTTACACCTACAGTGGCTGTGCTTTCGAATTAAATTTTGAGGATATCATTTTATATAATCATTTAGGTCTAAGCTTATCTATCTTATGTATTCAATTATTATATCTCTAATGGAGCCTTTTTAAAACCGGCTGCTTTAACAGAAGCGCCAGTGTCCCTTGATTACAATCAAAGCATATTTTTAATAAAAAGACCCTGGACGGTCAACTATCTATTTGCATATCGTCCAATTCCCAAATGGTACAATTCCCAGACTGTCCAATTCCCAGATTGACCTATTCCTAAATGGCCCAATTCCTCAAAAGGGCCAAACCCCTATCAAATTTTACGTCAGACGGGCTTCATGCAACTCCGCAGGTCTTCACAAACGAGTCGAAGACATTCAATGTTCTTCTATGCTCCGCAGACCTATCCAGCTTCACGATCGCCGTCGTCACGATGCAGTCTCTGACGAGCTCAAGTTACAATTCTACCGTTGAGCTAAGAATTATGAGTTTTTCTCAAGCAATCCCGTCGGATCTAGTTGCATCATGCAAAAGCGGGCTAGATGCCTCCATCGAATGGTCACGTACGTAGCGACCGTGCGACTATGACACGTGCACGCGCATTGTGACGAACTGATAAGGCTTCGGGAGAAACAAATGTTATCAAAGACTGCCGCTATGCCGGCTATGTAAATGATAACAATGAACGACCAGAAGTCGAGTCAGCCGTTCTTTCGAAGGAATCAGGTGGCTGGAAGTTGTTTCAAGTCTTGGAATGGCATCGAAATATTCAGCGCATAAAAAAAACTACGGAACAACATGCTCTTAACAATAAAGACACTTACGTAATAAAAAAAATAATTCCGCCGAACTTTTCCATTAACGCTATACTTTTTGTAGCTGGATCGATTGATTACGCCGAGTATTCGTATTGTTTTGTAGTTGTATAGACCGCTATATTAACTATTTAACCTTAGAATGACGTCAAGTACGCCCGGTCGTGAGATTTCTCGTGAGATTAGCGTGCCTAAAGCGATCCCCAAAGACAACAGCGGCGAGTCGTAAAATTTTACATTGTTATGTGGGTGTGGATTTATTATACTATGACGTAGCAACGGCTCATTACAGTATTGAAATAAGTTGTTTTCAATCGCAAACAGTTGGCATTTGTAAAGTTTTTGTGTTCGTGATAGCACGTCAGTTTCGATCACAATATTGTAAGTATATTTTTTTACCTTGTAAAGTCTTTTCATTGTGTTTTCCGTTGCTGTCCTATCACTTCTTGTGCGCTCTTGCGCTTTCATTGTGTTTTCATTTATCCGTTCATTGTGTTTCAGTGCCGCTTTGACAAGCTCGAAATCAGTTCGTAGTTGAGGTCAGCGGAGATCGTGCTTTCGCGAGTATGGAACAATGTCGCTCCGTGGTAAGTTTGCCATGGAATAATCAAATGTTTGTGTTCTATAAAGTCTGTTGCCTTAATTCAATTAGTTCATGCACCAAACTCTCAACTGACTGAGATATATTTTTGTTTCTCTCTAGTCAGTCCGTTGGCGGCGACATCGGAATCCTGACGATAGACCGTGGTGGTTAAAGCAATTCATACTCGCCGCTGAAAAGGTCCGAGAGGAGCGACGGTGGGTACGACTTTTTCGAGATCGACTATGGCACGAGGACCCCATCACACGCAAATTCGACGAGTTGTGCCCCGACAACGTACCGGGCGACATCTTGGGGCTGCGGAGACTGTTTGCCATGACCAATTTACCATTCGCATCTTATACCTTATCGGAAGTATGCGAGTTTGTGGCTACGTCTTATGTACTGAATGTGAATTTCTAATGCTTTGGACTCTGTACGTCTCGTGCAGTAGTCACGGCAAGAGAATTATGAAAAGAAAGAAGACGATCAATGTTCTGCTCACCGCCTCCACCATTGGAAGCCACCCATACATCGTAGAGCGTTGCATGGTTCATGACACTTAGCAGCTCGTCGGTGGGCTAAACAGTTCTACCAAGCCCTGCTGTAAACTTGACAATATATTTGGAACCTGCTACCTATACCATTCGTCTATCACATGTATTGGTTACTTGGCCCATGCCGTCCATCGATCACGACCAATTTACCATTCGCATCTTATACCTTATCGGAAGTATGCGAGTTTGTGGCTACGTCTTATGTACTGAATGTGAATTTCTAATGCTTTGGACTCTGTACGTCTCGTGCAGTGGTCGCGGCAAGAGAATTATGAAAAGAAAGAAGACGATCAACGTTCTGCTCACCGCCTCCACCATTGGAAGCCATCCAATGGTGTGGGTCGAACGATAGCGCATTTTAGTCGATCTGATAGATCGGAAGCTCGGTTGCCACCCATGGATGGAAACTTGACCTACGAATCTCAGCCATGTAGAAACTCAATCAGTGCTGCGTGGTACCGCTAATTCTTCACTAATTTTCGGTGACACTTAACCAAAACCTGTCTTCACTTGAATGAAAAAAGTGTATGGAGAAGGTGAATTTTGAAAACGTGTACGGGACGTGAAATGCTACGTATTCATCTGTTCTTGTCGTGCGTTTGTCAAATATTTTCCAGGTCAAGAGAGACGCAAGGGAGCACAGGAAACTCGAGCTCTCGCGTCCTGTGGCTGCATGCCAGTAGATATGCACGAAGCGCAGACATCCGATGCACGAGGCAATTTTATTCTATCCGTATTGGGTCCGCTAAGGATTTGTATGGTGGATCGTCAGAGTAAAATGAGAAGAAGGAATAGAAGGAAAAAGAGAATAAGACAGAACACATTCTTATGTGTATTGCTGAGTGAGCGAGTTGGTTTAAGAGTAGAACTAGAGAATAGAAAAGCAAAAGACATTCGCTGCTTTTCGCTCATGGATGACTCAGAACTCCGAGAGTCTCGGCATCAGCTGCACAGAGCATCGGAGAGCTGGGATAGCCACGAGTTTCTTGTATCAACGACAGAGCCACTGTCTGCCACTGAAACTGGCGTATAACCACAAACGTATATAACCTACACATAAGAAAAACGGACAGCTCCTCCGGACACGTTATTTCGGCGCAGAAGCCTCGTGAAAATTTGCTTCTTATCCCGTACCGACGATAAGGACCAACGTAGGAAGCGAAAGAAAGAGGGACGGAGAGAGAGAAGAGATTCTCTGTTTTATTCCTTCTTGAAGCACTCTCGAGCGAGTGTGTGCCTTCTTACGATAAGAGCAGAGAGTTCACGGTTTTGGCATATCCCGAAATCTCTCTCGACTTCTCTGAAAATTAATTATCTCGATGTTGAAACCGTGAGAAATAACCGTAGGGAAACATGCTGCAAGAGTGAAACTGTGTTGACTCAAACGATTGTTTTCCTGCTCAATTAGGCATGAACGCCAATTCATAATTTACGTGCTATTTGCTTAGATTCGTTCAAAAATCTATTTCATCTTATTATTTTGAGCCCGTATTCCAAAACTCCCGCGTTATGAAGCACGAACTTATTCTATTCTAACTCGGAAATTTGTCATACATTCTCTGCTTCGAATTTACTTATGCAATAATGTTTGACGTCTCTATATGAAAATTAAGCACTCCGAGCTAATTCAACTATCTGAATGACCTACTTCCCAAATCCCTAGCTCATGGTACGTGCAGCCTTCGCGTTGTCGAAATTCACCCTCTTCACTCGAGTGGATTATCATCTTGCTTATGGTTTGTTAGGCACGAAATAAGTGATCGCGTATTTTCGGCTTTCTCGTTTTGTCCGTTTCTCCCATTTTCGCAGCGAGATCAATTTTTGACTTTTTATCAACGTCTCGGATTCAGTGCGGCGAAAACTTCGAAACCATGAGTTTTTCAACGAAAATGACTTCTAGCGTTTCCACAGAGTTTGCGGATGGCTTTAGACGGAACATGTGCCGGGTCTCATCGGGAACCGTTTCTATTTTTGCTCATGGATATTATGGATAATCTGAGAGTTTTCTAGAGAGAATATCATCGGTTCTTGATTCCCGGTTTTCTCCACTTCAAGTGCCTCCGCAGAGTCGATTGTTTCGATTGGTTGACTCGAGTGCTGTCGACGTTACGATGTAGTCGTCGGTCATCTGATCGTGCGCACGTGGTGCTGGTCGAAGTCGCAGAAAGTTCATGGAGTTTTAAGTGGCACCACGTTAAACTGTTTGCATTCGTGAACGTTTCATGCGATAATGGCAGCCGAGCTTCCGATGCATCAGATTGACTCAAACCCGCCATCTTCCAAGCCACGCATGGCTTCTAATGGTGGAGGCGGTGACCAGAACGCTGATCGGTTCGTTCCCTTTCATAATTTCCTTGCCGTGAACTCTGCACTAGACTCACAGAGTCCGAAACACTAGATATTCTCAGTCAGCACATAAGACGATGCCAGAGACTTGCATGCGCTCGGTAAGCTATGATATGCGAATGCGAATCTGTCATGACAGACGTGACGGGCCAAGACATCATTATATCGACGCTTGTTACGAAAAGTAGAACGTTTACACGCTAAATTACAGATAAACGTGCTACTTTTCGTAACAAGCGTCGATATGAGATGAATAAGTAGGAGGTAGCAAGTAAGAAATCCATTGCACAGTTTAGAGTAGAGCTCAGTAGCACTGTGTATCCATGTGACGAGCTGGAAGGTGTCATGAGCGATGTAACACGCTCTACGATGTAGAAGCGGCTGATTGCTCAGACTGTCGCACTGCGACTCCAAAAGCAAACCAAGCGTTACTTGTGTTCAGCAACATCCATCTCGCATGTAGATAGAATTGTAATGACCGTAAATTGCATTATGATTTGCAAAGATTTTGTATCGCTGGTGCTTAGAGCTTGAGTAGCGTCCAGTGACGTCAGGCGTGCTCGATGCAACTTCGAAGACCATCGACGCTCATGCATCGTCTATACTTTGCAGGCTTATCCAGCTTCGCTGTTTGGTCATCATGAATTGCTCTCTCACGAGCTAAAGTCACAACCAAGACGTCAAAGTGAGAAATATGAGTTTTTCTTAAGCGAGAGTATTCCCGTCCAGAAACAAATTCAATGTCCCCATCAAATAGTCACGTACGGAGCGACGGTGCAACTACGACACGTATTCGCACATTGTTACGAACTGATAAGCGTGCACTGATGCACGCTCTATTTTTTCTATTTTCTATTTTCTTATTTTTTCTATTTAAGGCCGGTGCGTTTTAAGCATGTCGTGCATAGTGTAGCCGCACCGCTTGGCTGTTATCGACCTCTGACCTTGCCGCTATATAAAATAACAATGAGTAGTGGTCGGTGGTTCCGTCGGAGAAATTACATCTGAAAATTGTGCCACGACTTGGATCATGCCCATATCTATACAAATGCTTACTTAATTGGAAGAGTTGTTTAGCCGAGCCTTCTGGTAAACGCTCAGGATTTTGTCGTTGGATCGTTTAACTATGCCGAATAGTTGTTTTTCTATGGAGTCAGAGGGAATCCTAAATAAGTCATTGAGAATGACCAACGTGTGACAGTTCGTGCCAATTGGCATGTCTAGCGGTCCTAAATTCCCATCGTTCCCCCAATCACGATCGAATTTCACATTACTGGAGGTTGAATGACGCACAAAGTTTCAGACTAATATCGTAATTAGCCACTCCCATCCCTACATGTTTACAGTCTCGAAGTTTCTATGCTGATGAGCACACGTCGATGCCTTAAAGTAAATGTTCGTTTTTTAATGTGTGTCAGTGGTTTTGCGAGCTCATAGCCTATTGGAAGTCACACTCGGTGTGGATTGTATGATGAACAATTTGAGAGGACGTTGCTCAGGGGTAAGTGTTGAAAGAAAAGTGAAATGTTCCATCAAAAGTCCAAGTTTTAACTTAAAAATGTTTGTTTCGTTCAAGAATTACATTGTTTTTTATTCTTTTCTAGTCAACTTATGGCAGGCCGTGGTGGTTTGACAAATTCACATTAGCCGCTCACAAGGTACAGGTGGAGCGACTGGAGATGCGAATTGCGCGTTATCGACTGTGGCGCGAGGACAGCATCTCGCGAGAATTTGATAAATTGTGCCCCGACGGAGTACCGGGCGACTTATTCGGGCTGCGGAGGCTCTTCGACATGGAACCGTTCCCGGTCCTTGTGGAGCATGAAGGGTGGACGGCTATTTGGGAGTTATTTTCTGAGAGGCCATTGTTGATGCTGTTTGCGCTGAGGTTTAATCGAAGAGAACTACAGATCCCAATTCCCAAACCTCTAGTGAGACCGCGTTCTTTCTAGTCAAGTTTCAACCTGTATCAATATCAATTTATTCGTGTTCACCTTTCGAACCTCTCGTAGGTTTGCAATAATTTTTCATCACCTTTACGTGTCACTTTTTCTATGTTTACATTGTTCCTTTCCATATTGTTGAATATACCAATTTGCATGTATGTACTTTTTAACGTGCGAGTGCAAACGTAATTTCAACCTGGGAAGACCGAGGAAACATATCGGAGCTACGAGCTGCGGAGCTACATCATGGTTAACGTTGTCGAACTGCATAAGTGCACTCTACGCCTCCTGTCCAGAAAAACATTTGCATCACGAGGATCCACAAAACATTGTCGTGTGGTTACAAGATCATGACTAATCTGTAATCGTTTCGTACGACCTTAGTTAACTGTAAAGACGTACGTGCCTTATATAACTTATGCAGACCCAAGTAGCACATTGGCTGATTAAGTGTCGAACTATACGTCTATATAAGGTTAAAAGTGTAATTAAAGATGTATAAAGGTATTGGTAGCTTCCCTAGGCTGATATGTTGCATTAAAAAAAGTAACTTATTCAATAATCTGTAAAACACACTCCAAAAATACTTAATTAAGCTATGGGCTATGAAAGAGTTTCTAATAAATGTCTTATTACGTTTGCAGCTGAAAAGCTGCGTCACAAAATCCTCTTATAAAGTTATTTGCTGGGGAATAGTCTAAAATGAATCCTTTCTGACACCAGCTGGTTAAAAGTACGACTGGAAGGTATTGTAACGTTGAAAGCTGTGTATTGACCTGGAAGGCATCATTTATAACGTTTGGAGCTAAATTTAAGTGTTATTTAACACCACTGTAAGGTTGTCTGCTTAAGATTGTTAAGGAAATACTTTGAACAGCTTATTGCTGCTGAAATTATGCTTTAGTAGAATATAATAACTCTTCAAGCTGAACAAGTATAGAAATCATAATATTTAAACAGCTCTCTTTAAGAGGTTCTTATGAACCATTTTCCAAGCGCTTTGTAACTCTCAAAGAGTCTCATTGTGATTTGCCCATACTGTTAAGCAGATGTTTACATCTAAATACACCATAATAAAGCTCGTTGTTCTTATTGATTCCATTTAACAGCTTTTAACCTTTCTGTTGCAAATTTTCTTTTTTTGGTTATATTAAGTATGTCGTGTCGAACGCACTGCTGAATAGTTTCAAATATTTTTTATAGAAAAGTTTAGAATAATTAATTAACAATGGACAAGCCCTGGTCGAAAAGAAAACTAAACGGTGCAATAAAAAGAAAGTTAGCAAGACAATATCAAGAAATATATATAGAACGTAACAGTGCAATCAACGAAGTCGGCCAAGCGCGAGTACGCGATGACGAGGGTTCCGTAGTAAACATAAATCCTGACGTTGCAAGTACTTCTAATTCTTTAATGTTACACTCTTCGCCTCCAACCCAATCGTCTATGTCTAGTAGTACAGAAGAAGAAAAAGAGGAAGAATTGAACCGGTTTGAAAAAAAAACTTATTTAAAAGAACAAATTAGAAAGTGGGCGGTCGCAAACACTATCACTCAAGTTGCTTTAAGAGATTTAGCAAAAATATTAAATGAAGTTATTCCCGATGCTTTGCCCATCGATCCCAGGACAATATTACATACAGCCAGACATGTTAATATAAAAGCAATCGGAGAAGGCGAGTACTGGCACCAAGGTCTCATACACTGCCTCAAAATAATGTTGGATAACTTGTCTGTTACGCCTAGTACGGTCAGTTTGAACATAAACATGGATGGTTTGCCAATTTTCAAAAGCTCCAGAAAAGAATTTTGGCCTATCTTGTGCAATATCCATGAGGTTGAATTTAGTGAACCTTTGATAATCGGCATATATTTTGGAACTGGAAAGCCAAAAAATCTCTCAGAGTATTTGGAAGACTTTGTTACGGAAGCGAATGAGCTACTTCAAAATGGTATTTCTGCAACTAACAAAAATACTAAGGTCAATGTCAAAATCCGATGTTTCATATGCGATTCTCCTGCTCGAGCATATATCAAAGGTTTGAAAATGATATTATTTTTTATTTATGTACCTGTAACTACTGAATTAACTCAATAAATTTTTAGGTATTATTAAAATACCTAATGGTATTAAGGATTAGTTTGGTTGTTTGATACTGTAGTTATGTAACTATAATATAATCTTATTTTTCAGGTGTATGCAACTTCAACGGCAAAAATGGATGTTTAAAATGTACTACTATAGGCGAATATTCACACAATACTCACACAGTAGTATTCCCAGAAATGGGATGCCTAGAAAGAACTGATGAGGGATTTCGTGCAAAACAATACGGGCAACATCATAAGGCGGACTCGCCTCTATTACAACTCCCAATTGACATGATTGAGGACTTTCCTGTTGCTGATTCTTTGCACTTGATCGATTTAGGAGTCATGAAACGGCTTTTGGTGGGATGGCGTGACGGTACTTTTAGTAAAAAAACAACAAAATGGTGTGCCAAAAACATTGAAATGGTTTCGTATTTCCTATTCAAATGCAAATTACCGTCAGAGATACACAGATCTTTGAGGGGCTTGGATTGTCTTGCTCACTGGAAGGCTTCAGAGTACAGGTCATTTCTCTTTTATGTAAGCATTGTCATTCTTCCGGACGTATTACCCGAATGTGCATACAAACATTTTTTGAATTTGTTTTGTGGTATAACCATTTGCACAAACGACAATCACAAACACTTACTACCACTTGCAAGTGAACTTCTTCAAGATTTCGTAAAACATTATAAAGATTTTTATGGGGAAGGCCACGTAACAAGTAATGTGCATAATCTGCTTCACGTCGTCAGAGAGGTACGTAGATTTGGGTCTTTACAAACATTTAACGCTTACCCGTTTGAAAATAAACTTTACATGATTAAACGCCTTTTGAGAACTGGAAAGAGCCCACTGGCGCAAGTAGCCAAGAGATTAAGTGAAAATGTTAATGTTAAACGCAAAGACAAGAAAAGTCCTGTGCCTTATGTAACAAAAGTTGGTACTACAAATATACTAAATTTTGGAAGTTTTAAAATATCACCAAAATCAAAAGACAAATACTTTATGACAGTAAAAGGAGAAGTCATGGAAGCCAAAGAAGTATTGGAAGATAATGATAACAAATCAGTCAATATACGTGCGTTAAAAATTCCAGAAGTAGCCGAAATTTTTGATATCCCCATAAAATCATCATTTTTAAACATGTACAAAGCTCAATTGGCCAGAAACAGATGTGTCGAGAAGATCGTAGCCCCCCAAGACGTACAGTTGAAATTTGTGTGTGTTCAACATAAATGTGAATTATTTTTTATACCTCTTCTTCATACCTTGTGATTTTATAATAAAACAATAAAATAAGTTTGATTTTTTTATTAATACAAATAGTATTTTGTTGGTAGTTTAGCAAAACTTATTCCTACGTTTAATATTTTTAGAAAATAGTTTTTTTTTTTTAAATCACAGTCACGAGATTTCGTACCTATACCTAAAAACAATAAAGATTTCAGAACCTTGGCATTTTTTATAAAAATTCTTAAACACAAAGATAAAATCACTGTCACGAGATTTCGTAAATTTAGAACAATTGTACCACGAACTAATACAATTTGGTATTAGTTTATTTCCGAATTTATTTTTTATGCGGAACGAATACCACATTTTAAAACCGATACCAATTCAAGTTTGAAGGAATTAGTTAAAATGTTAGAAGATAAAATAAAGTTGTGTGCAGTTGAGTGAACTAAAAGTCACATTTAGTATTCCTTTGCAATAGATTGTAATATAATTAATAACGTGATACTCGTTTGGCATAGAAAATGGATTCGGAAGTAAACTCAGTTTGCGGTATTGGATCGGAGTAGATCGAAAAAAAAAAATAGTCACTATACAGGGTGTAAAAAGACCTCTCCCGGAAACTAAAACTGGTGCTTCTACCCATCATACTGAACAACCTTCCCCAAGGAACCCATATCAACACAACCATAGGAACACTTATCAAAAAAATGTTTGGTCTTTTCATACAAATCAGTCAGCTGATCTGCCAACTTTGTATGGAAAGTCCAAAACTTTTTTTGATAATTCGGTATGGGTTCTTTGGGGAAAGTTGTCCCGCATGATGGGTAGAAGCACCAGTTTAAGTTTCCAGGAGAGATCTTTTTACACCCTGTATAGATTTCGTCAAAAGCAATCAGTGAAATGAACTTAACGCTAACTTAACGTTATACTAAAAATTATTTAGAATTATTATATAAAAAGAAAAATCACAGTCATGAGATTTCGTAAAATGAACTTATCATTATTAACTATTTAAAATTATAAAAAAAACTGTCACGAGATTTCGTAATATTTTGGCATGTGGGTAAGTAATATGAAGTAAGTAGATCTTAACACTATTTAGAATTTTTAAGCACTAAAATATTTTCAATAATTTTTATTTTTCCTTCCTTCTTAAGCTTTCTTCCAGTTTCACCTCCATTGTCCTTACAGTTTTCTACTTCTTCATTTTCAACGGATCCTTCGTAAGGTATATTTCGTCTTGTTTGGTCACATTCTTCAAATTTGCTTTTCTTATCACTTTCAGTCGTTTTATCATCCTTGTTTTCTTCTCCTTCCTCTTGTTCTCTTCTTCTAAGACTTTTTTCATTTTTAGTTGTTTCTTTTTTGTACTTGTTTTTGTCGCATCCTGCTTCACCTTCATGTAATTGTATTTTTTGTGTAACCACTTTCTTTCGCTTTCTCATGTTTTCCCTACTTTGTTCTTCCTTTTCTTCTTCTTGAGATTCATAAGAACTTTCTCCTATGTATTTCTTATCTTCCTTTAATTGTTCTTTGTTTGTCACAACTTTCTGGTGTTTTCGCTTTCTCATGTTTTCGCTTATTTGTTTCTTTTCTACTTCTTCTGATTCACTAGAACTTTCTTTCATATGTTTCTCATCTACATCTTGTTTTTTCTGTTCTTTTTTTGTAGCAATTTTCTTCTTCTTTGTCATGTTCTCGCTCGTTTGTTCTTTCATTTCTTGTTCTTCAGATTCAAAGGACCTTTCTTCGATACATTTCTCATCTTCCTTAAATTGTTTTTTTTGCAGTTTGCCTGTAAAAACATTCTTCCGCAAAAACATGTTTTCGCTTATTTGTTCTTTACGTTCTTCCTCTTCTGGTTCATCAAAACTTTTTTCACTGCTTTCACGACGACTTGTTCCAGGTACTGCGTATTCTCTTTTGTCTCTGACAATTTCCTTGTTTTCAGTATTCTCTTGATTTTTGGGCGTTCTTGCTAATTGGCCTCTTTTATCCTCACTTTTTGATTCCGTCTTCTCAATGATTATTTCTTTAGTATTCATAACACTCCTCGTTTGTACACTTTCTTTAACCTTGTGATCCTGTACACATTCAGTCAACTCATTTTTTTTGCATTCAATTTTACTCGTTTCTTCAGATGAGTCTGTTTCGTTATTTTCAACTGCCTTTTCTACGGTTTTGATAATTTTAGATTTTTTCACACGTTTTGGCGTCGCACGTCTTTTAGTAGATGCTCGAATGTTTTTATTTTCTTTTCGCTTCAGAGAATTTTTCAAAACAATTTTGAAAAAGCGTTCAGTATCTTCTAATGTAAAGTTTGGATCCCACGAGTGCACCATGGCAAAAAAGAAGTTAAGTACATTTTGATATCCTTTCAGACCCACTTTAAGATCCTTGCCACGGCTGCCACCGGACCAAGAACATTTACATATGAATTCTCTTGAGAACATGATATCTAACAATTTATATGCACAGGTACCACCGTTTCCAACTGACGTGGTACACAGAATGGAATATAGTTTTGTCAATTTACTTTTCTGTGTTTTATCAGATAAAAACAACTCAAGATTTTCCAGATCTTCTACTGAATCTACTGGTTTCAGTTCGAAAGAACTTCTTTCATCTGGATTAGACAAACCTAATGGAACGACTGCTGCTGACTCACGGATCATCTTTCCTATATTGGAAAATCCATCATCCATTTGCGCAGAGAGAGAGAGTACTTTGTGAGTCATTTTTTTTTGACTATTTGATAAAGCATCCACTTTCTCTGCAAGTACGGCTTCATTTTGTAACGACGTGTTACAAACTTGAAGCACAGTGAGAAGAAGATTTTCATTTGCGCGTAGGAGTTCCAAAATTTGAGTATTATCATTTTGTTGCTGCACGTCTGATTCTATTATAACTGGTGCAGTGTTAACTGTTTGAGTTACAAAGTTGTATTCAACAGATTCGAGAGGTTCAACCGCAGCATTGCTCGAAGTCCCTTCATCGGGATGCCGATTAAGTACCTGAAATAAAAAAAAAAACTTAAATTTAAGCAATGTGCATGCGCTGGATTCGCACTTAGATGGCTTTTATTCTAAAGGTACTTACTAAATGTTCTGCCAAAACATTGTAATTGTTTGCTGCTTTATCATTATCACTCGCTTTAGTATTATTTTTGGTTTCATTTACGCTGTGATCTGTGTCGCTGGTTTGCGTCATCTCTTTTAGGATATCATTTGCCTGTTTATAGGTAAAAATTGCTGTTCTCTTCACTTGACATAGCATTGTGGGCCAGTCGCGACCCGGCTTGGAATTTGCATCACGATAAAACTTATAATCTGAGCTTTTATCAGGATATTTTAAAATCCCTTTATTTTCCCACTGACTGGGAATAATGCATAGCCTCTCTTCCCCGTCCTCTATAGTTCTGACAATTTTGAATGGCATCTCGCTGGTGTGCTGAAAATTAATAGGAAATTAATTAGTATATTATTTTACACTCACAAAAGTAACACGTAAGTAAATGTATATTGCGATTATAATCGTAATAAATGTAATGTTTAATTACCTAGTAGGTATCTAGTACGAAATCTTATTCAGAATATGGACGATTTAAACTGAATTAGTAACATATCTAATTTTTATAACTGTAACAAAAATCGTTGCGCCAATTGATATACTTAGGTAGTAACTAGGACATAGATAATACGTAGGTACTACGTTACGTTCGAGAACAAAAAGTACCTAGGTAGGTTACCTAGGTAGGTACCTAGGTATAGGTACAACCATAGAGTAACTATTTATTGTCTTTGGTACTTTGTGGTCCCGTGCGGCGCGTGGCGGCGGCACTGTCTTTTAAACATTATATACCTACCTACCTAACCTTGCTTGCTTGACACATTTTACAAATACCTAAATCAAGAAGATTTTATCAACTAGGTACCTAAATATTGTCTTTTGAATTTGTCCATCTCCCTTCACAGAATAAGTAGGTACCTACCTACCTACCCAATGTGTTATGTAATGTACAAAAAAATCACACAATATCAACTATAATGTTCTGTGCTTCTAAATAACTAGATACCTACTTAAGTATTTAAACCTACCTACTGGTACTTAAAAATCACAGCCGTCGTCTGTTCACAAGAGCGCGCTTGAACTGCACGACGAGCAACCCGCGTGACCGACGGCACTTGACTGACTATGTAAGGTTGTGGCAGAATTGATGTATTAAAAGGAGACAGACGATGATTTGAAATGTTTGCGCGTGCGTAGTACAATGACCGATTGAATTTACGTTAGGGCCCGTACAGGGAACTATTACCTCTGCCATTGTAACAAAGTTCAAAATTGATTTATTTTGATAAAATTCGTTGACTGCTAGTATACCTATACCGCGTATTTTTTTAATTCATTCTGCAATATTCAATAAGCATAAATCAATCCAACTCACTAAAAGTATAACGTGACGTATTGAATTAGTGATTATTTTTTTCTCTTCGATCAGTGAATTATTTGGGATTTAGAGATATATAGGAGTGACCTAAATCCTCGGAACGAAAGGATTTATAAATCTCTGCTCCTTGAAGAGATTTAAATTGCGCATACCTACGTCTAGACTAATGAAATAACTGACTGATTCGATTCGAAATTTGATGAGCGTGCGTGCTGCGAGTGCGACACTATTTCTTATTATTTATGTCTTTATTGCAATGTATTTCACATATATAAAACGTGGTTTAAAGGAAATCGGTACTTTTATTAGCACCCTGTATATAAATAATAACAATTTTATATTAACTATTATTATTATTATATTATACCTACCATCCTCTCAGATGAATGAATTTTGTTGGAGGTCATTTTTTTTGTTATTGATTATGGAACCCTAATTTGCTGTAAAAACCCCTTGTCGTAATACAGTATAATTTAGAAGTCAGTAGAACAGCATTCCTCAAATCAATATAAGAACTAAAAGCGTAAATGAACGACTCTTATACAGAACACAAGCAGTCTATGGCTGATTAATGGTATTATGTTCAGCAAATAGTGTCACAAGGTAATATTTTAACGATTTAAGCTGAGCACCTTAGGGACGCCATTACTTAACCTAAAAAAGAGATTATTCATTTTTGGAAATCAGTTTAAACTACAATTAAACACCATAATTTAGGCTCTAACTTCATAGACAATTTAAAGAAACCATTTGCTCTAAGAATCTTTATCAGATTTCTATCATAATAGGTTAAAACTTTTTGCCCTCGTGGTTTAATCACATATTTCATAAGTAAAAACGAATTATTCGAAGGGCGCGTGAATATTTTATAATAAATTGCTATATTATTTACGATAAAGTTGCGCTCGCATCCTGAACGCATTGAAATAAATGTAACAATTACTTACCTTGTCCAAATAAAAAAATATTCCAGTGAAAATGGTGGACGATGATAACTTTATACACAATTCCTGTTAGCACTGCTTTGAAACTTATTTGATTAATTTTAAGATGGCTTGTTAAGAGCTATAACGTTAGGAAAGTTGGTATAGGGAGTTGCAAAATGTCAGAAGCTGCTTATGATCTGGATTGGGAAGACTTGTACAGTATTAAACTTTTTACAGTGCTATATTTAAGCTCTAGTAAAGCCTATAGAAAGCCTAACCGATGCTTCTCTCCAGCTTTTTTAATACTAAAAGCTGTATAATTCGGTGCCCTTTTTGACTGTTTAAGCGCTTAAACAGCTTTAGTACAGCCAAATCGTTACACCGTTAAACAGATTTGAGATTCGATGGCAGCATTTGTTCAGCACTTATACAGCATTTGTGTGCTATCTGGGGAACTCTCAAACATGTTTATAGTTCAAGTTCTGTTCTCCATGTACGTGCCATGTGTGTATCGCCGCCGCATTCGAACCATGTCCTGCAATCGGTGGTCCAGCGCGATAAGCACTATATGATAAGCATCATATGCGAGAACGTATGTTAAGGAACTGTCAAAACAAAGAATAAAGTGTAGATAAAAAATAAAAAAATGTGTGTGTCTTGATTCTTTTTTCTAACTATTCTTTTGTACCCTCTACCATTTTCTTTTCTGATAAGGTTATCACGTTCCTTGTAGTCTCATGCACCGTGACAAGCATAAGATTGATACTTGTCATGGTTGAGCTCTGCACGTCGAGTTCTACCCAGTGATGGCAGCCGAGGCTCCGGTGTATCAGATTGACTCAACGCGTCAGTTTTCGAACCACGCAAGGCATCCAATGGTGGAAATAGTCACCAGAACATTGGTCTTACTGTTACTTTTCGTCATTTTCTTACTGTGACAACTTCACGAGATGCACAGGGTTTGAAGAAACATTACGTTCGCTTGCCATTCAGCGGATAATTTCTGCGATCGACTGTCGATGGAATGTTTCGCAAGTGCATCGATCCTGCGGGTCAAAAATATGGGATGGAGTCAAGGAAACTTGCACCATAGTGCATGACGAACTCTTGCAACAAAAAATCGCACAGGCTCGAGTGAAAACGTTTCATTCACTTGCTACGGTGCATCGGCAAAAAAAAGCTGTTGCTGACATTTAATTCCGTAATTTGCCTATTTTCGGAATTTATTACGAACATCCGGACTGTCTATACATGGAAAGGTGAGTATGTAAATTGTACATAGTCGTCGTGATGAAAAAAATATATGGACTCGTTGGCAAAGTTTCTGGTGCACTGAATCGTGCAAACGTAAATTTACGATTCCACAAAAATGTCTGCCCCCTCCAAACAGACGAGCTCTAACGCTTGCCTTTCTCTTTAACTCTCGCAGGCTCTCTTTGTCTTTTACTACTATAATGAGGTGAGAGCGGATATCCCCAAGGAATGATATAAAAGAAAAGTCGACATCTTACGCTTCCTGACATCGCTTGGATTGCCCAGAAGAGAAGAAAAAGACAATTTAACCTCATCTTATTCTTTTGTAATTTGTTAAGAGGTTCAATTTGACCTGACAATTGCTAGCGACCGGAAAATTGTACGAAGATGAGCTCAAATTATTTAAAAGCTCCAGGGTCGTTTTTCCCGACTCCTGATCCTCGACGAATTGTCGGATGAGTCTACGAATAAGCATAAAAAATGTCAATTGTCCTCGTATATATTCTCGAGCATTCATTCAAACTCTCGGACGTTCTAGTACAATCGGACATTGGCAATCTATACCTGCATAAAATCTTCTGAATTAAAAGGAACATTGGAGACGTCAAACGATATTCGAAGTTGAGATTAATGGCTGTAAGAATTTTAGTTAATTTATTTTACCTCAGAAGACAAGATCAAAATGACAGAATTTGTAATTAAATTGGAGACCGTGAGCGATCAATCTTCAATGGTGACACGCCTTGTTGTATTTTGCATGTTTTTCAGCATTTTGCCAGCATCGTAATTAATCAGAGTTCATGGAAGTTACAGAATCTGAATGAAGGACGCAGGTTTGTACTTCGGACAAGAGCGAATACAATTCGTCCTCGTGTCACTTGCAATCCACGTTGCTATAATGAATTGATGATTTTTTTAAATAATTGACACCGAGTATTTATAATCTCTCTGATCATTTGAAAAAGAAGAGAAACGTTCAGGGGTTCACAATCCGAATCTGGATGAGGCACGAATTTAAGCTCAGGTTGACGATAAGAATTACGAACGGAGGCAGATCGAATATCTTTGGAAGTATAGGAAGTAGGAACAACGCGAAAATGCCATTACGTCGTTAGCATTGAAAAGCACGGTTCAATGTTATGCTGAATAAATCCGCTTAACTTCAGCCGTTCTCACTGTTGCTGCTGGTTATTTTCAAAGCATTATAAAGTTTGGTGCACGTGGTTCAGGCTTTTCCGAGCTTAACGACCTTTTCAGCCCCCTTCCCTATCGCCTTTTCCACTGTTTACGTCGCACTAAACTCAAACACTTCCGGAATTGAGGGACTCCCAACTAGATCATCGTGACGACCAGGATCGAACGTTGGATTAAATGATTTTATTTTCTTTTAATTAGAATCCGGTCCGTCGCGTCAACTCCTTCAAATTCCACAATCCATCAAAGGCGACACACTTCGTTCCTTTTTTTTTCTCATCACTACCTGGCAGTCGTTAACGCTGAAGGAATTTATTCACAGTTCCAGAAGCAAGTTCCAAAGGAGAGTATAAAACGATGGCGGCTCAGACTCAGAGACGAACAATTAAGTGTCATTAATATTTCACTGCTCGCTATTCTCATATCCTCGTAATTAAGACCTTTCGGTCGCTGTATGCTCGTTAATTATAAACGTAATGGCAGGTTTCAACAACTTGTCGCTTTTTTGCCGACGTAGACTCCAATTAGACGGTTCTTGTTGTTTTTTTTCTTTTTATGGTCAACTAAGGCGTCTTGATTGAGATTTGAAAAATTTAAGAAACAATCGATTGGACGCAAACGAGCGATTGGACTCCAGCTCGTATGGCTTGCTCGTTCCAACTTTGACCGCTGTAAAAGTATCGCAGACCATGTTGCTGCAGAGTGATGTCTGCGTTCGGTGAACTCCAAAAAGTGCAACGTTGATGCAGTATACAACCTTTACCGTGAAACCCGAAAACGATGGTCTCTCCTTGCTGGAACGATCATCTTCGAAGTTATGGACCGTACGTTGAAGTGTCAGTGGCTGTAGTCACGCTCTACTATTTACCCTACAAACTGAATGCAGTGAGAGTCCCAAAAGTGTAAGGACCGCCATACTTGAAAAGTTAAGAATCAACGGAACGGGAGCACGATATCAGTGTATGGAGGTAAAAAAAGAGCATGATGCACAATAGTGAACCAACCTCAAGTATGTTTGCGAAGGTCTTACTGCTTCTGCTCTGGAAATATGAGACCTAGACCATCGTGCTGCACCGGAACAGTCAACCAAATCTTTTTGATCTCACTTGTTTCAGATTAGGATCGACCCATTGGCAGCATACTAAGGGAAAAACAAATCACAAACAAGTGATTGAGCGGTCGACGTGTCGAGTGATTGAGGATAAAGAAACATTGTCAAGAGCACTTCAAAACTTTTTTATTGTTAATTTTCACAAAAGCATCTTAGCCTACCTGAATCGTGAACACATAAATTAAAAATGACAGTCAATAGCGAGAAAAAACATGTCGGAACTTTATCCGAAAGTCTGTGATCTCACAGGAGATTTCGTGGACTGTTCGTAGTGTTTGCAATACACAAACATATATACCATTAAAAAAGGCAACTCATAAAAACATTGCCAAATGTAATACTAATAATTCTTCTCGACTATACAGTTGTAATCATTGATGAGAAAAATAGTAAAAAAATCTTAATTATATACTTGAGTTTTTTATCGCCTTCCCATTATTTTTAACCGACTTCAAAAAAAGGAGGTTATCAATTCGACCTGTATATATGTAATATTGTTAGAATTGTACCATTATCAATATATGTTAATGTCAAGAAAAACTTAAATTAGTTAAAAAAAATTCAAATTTTTTTTTCATTAGCGGTGATACTAAGTCGGATCGGGCAATCCCATACAAATAATGGTTACAAAATGCTCAAAAATAAAAAAACTAAAAATAGTTTTTAGGTTTCTCAAATTATTATTCCCGTTGATAATAATGACTCTAGTTTCACCTATTTTCATATGTGCACTATATGAAGACTCACACTGTATATATTTAAAGATAGATAAGGTATATTTATTTTTGAACAAATTTACACATTGCTAGAAAACTAATTTGTACTTACCAACTGAAAACCTCTGGGCTTTTGTAAACAAGGATAATCTTCAAAATACTGCTCGATTGAGTAGTTAGGAGCTCTTATATCTTGCGAGCGTTTTTGTAATGTTGCATCCCATTTCGATAAAACTATAACCCAAGGATCTGAAAGGCTCTTAAGCCATTTAATGTCTTCCTCAACATTACTGTTATCTGATAATTCTTCAACACACCTTTCTATAGGCCTTGGTGAGGATGATGAAGCCCCAGAATCCAGATCCGCAGAACAATCCTTGTTTTTTTCTTTAGTAATCAAAACGCCAAGTTTTTGATATTTTCTTCGTATATTCAAAAGCTGACTTACGAGTTTACCTCTTGCTTGGTGGGTAATTCCCTGCGCAGTGACACAAGGCGGGATGTAATAGGTAGTTAGCCTTTCATGTGGAAAAATCTCCTTTATTTCTTTGCTCCATTGATTATAAATAGCACTAGTCACTGGCGAATTTTTCAGCTCCTTAAGAATTTCCTTGCTGATTGTCGAAGCTAAGAGGTTTCTTTCATACTCATTGTCTAAAGCAGAGCCCACATATTTCAATAATCCTTTTGTTTCAAAATTTTCTTTCAATATGTTGAATAATTTCTAAAAAGAAGAATGTTTGATAACTATACTTATCAAAAGTACAGGGATCATAAATAATTAAGTTTCCATATTATAGTATTATCAAATGGCAATTTTATTGTTTTATGATAATAAAAACAGAAGATTTTAACTTTTTTGAGAGAAAAGTGTGGATCAGTCCAGGAAACTGAACTTTTCCCCAATGCACATAGATCAAATTATGTAAATAAAGTTCGCCTCTATACAACTTGTCCGATCAGCTGGATGCCTTAGTATGAAAACCTCCACTCTAATATAGAATTTTAAAAATATTAAAAACTCACATTTTCCACAATTACATTAACTTGTTTTGGAGAAGTGCCTGGTAGCGCAGCCACTGTAGGTGCCGGTTCATATGGCACTGTCGATACAGTTGATGCTGTAACTGTACTGGGTGATCTTTTCGCTGGAGAAGTGCTTGTCAGCACAGCCACTGTAGGTGTAGATTTACAAGCGGTCAATGTACACGGTAATGTGTATGTAGTAGTGCAGTCCAAATTTGATTCTGTCTCAAAATTGATATCCTGAAATGTAAAAGTAATTTAATATAAATTATTATAATATGGCATTGTAGGTATATCTTGAATATCTGATAAATTAAAAAAAAAATACATAAAATAAAAAAATAATGCCACATACCAAGGGCCGATATTAAAGTTTCCCTTGTTTCACTACAGGTCTTATTTTGGGATACACTGATGTTATTATTGGTAGACTTTTTACATACAGAAATTTATATTTCATATATTGCCTAAACAAGCCCGGTGTCGCATTGTATAGAAATTTTCGATTTCAATTTCATACATTGCTGGTGACATACATAAATGAGAAATTGGAAGCAAGTGCGACCTATTTAGCATGATCTCCTCTTTCTTTTAGCCTACAATTAGCAAGACTTACAGACTAAATAGCATAGGAAGGGACAGTTTGACGCTAACTTTTGTACATTTATAGTAGGAAGCTAAAGAACTAGGTACCCGTAGGTTAGGTGAACTTACACTTAAGGAAACATTGCAGTTCAGATCTGAAGCAGATAGATTTAGGGTACTGCTTGTATTGTACTCCATGTGCCAATTTTTCCAGCACCTAAGAAATAGGGCTCTGGGCCCCAACTGAGGAATAAGTTCCTTCATGTCCTCTGGTGAGAGGGCAGCTAGGGCATGCAAATTTATAGCATTTTCTGTAACAAACAAACTGTACCTAGTGAAGATGAGGTTTCATAGAGGTGGGGCCCGGAGGCATGGCGCTGAAGAGTTACGTGGCAAAATTATTTTAGGCATATTGCGAGTTTTTGTCATGCCACAGAGACAGGAGCCCGTACTTGGTTCGGGTGCACGTAAGGGGGCTGGCCCCCCTACTGAGATTCAAAACTTTAACATGACCCGCCGACCAGCCAATTTAAAGGTACCTATCTACACTTAAACCGGGTAAGTACTTAAGTATTATTCATCAGGATCGGTGTGTAAGGCAAGCAACGCATAACTTAACCACCTAAGCAGTTCGAAACGCAACCGCTAGGATATTCCGACTGGGCTGCACACAACACAAAAGATAGAGCATTACAAAACCCAATCATATGTTAAAATAATATACTCACTGATGAATATGGGTTTCAATTCCGAGAGGCCCCACGCCTCTAGTAGGTCGCCTGCTTCCTCCATTCCTTTCCACAGGACTCCCTGATCTTCTAACTCGCGAACTATCTAATACTAATACGATAGTAAAGCAGATATCTACACCTCTTTAAAGCGAGAGCAATAAATAAATAGAAACCGAACACAACACGATACAACCGCACGTTTTTCAAGCATAACACGTTTCGACAAGTTCAAAAGAACAGTCTGAAGAGTGTTGCCAAGTTCAAAATCCAAAATGATCCTATATCAACCACAAAATAATCGTATTTTTATAAGGGAACTAATTAAATGGGCTGTAGGATAAATCATTTTGGGAAGTAAAATTTCATAATTGATCAGCAGAAATAAAATAGGCATTTAACGAGTAGGTCTGTTAGTAACCTAACCAATCAAGGTGGAAGGGCCGAGCGAGCGAAGCGAGCGTGCCGCGGCAGCGGCCGGCGAAGTGCCAGAAAAGAAATATTCGCTAACCACGAGTTGCTGACCAATTGGCTATTTCTACTGACCAATTTACATTTTTCTATTGCCCAAAAACGAATATTATACTGCCCCGTTAAATAGCACCCTTTTTATAACAATGCATTCATATAGAAAATCGATAAAATTTACGTTAATTCCCGGTTTTTGTAGAAAAACCGGCCAAGAACGAGTCGGACTCACGCACGAAGGGTTCCGTGCCATTATCAATAAACGTATTTATGACGTATAAAAAAAAAACTACTTAGCTACTAGATCTTCAAACCAATTTTCGGTGAAAGTTTACATGGTAATTGTACATCATAATTTTTTATTTGTTTTATCATTCTCTTATTTTCGAAGTTACGGGGGGCGGGGGACCTATCCATTTTTGAAGACATATCCCCACACGTATGGGTCTGATGATAAATTTTTTTTTTAGTTTCAGTTCTAAGTAAGTATGGGAAGCCCCAATTTTTTTATTATTATTATTATTGTGTGAAAATCTTAATGCGGTTCACAGAATACATCTAGTTACCAAGTTTCAACAGTATAGTTCTTATAGTTTCGGAAATAAGTGGCTGTGACATACAGACGGACGGACATTCAGACAGACAGGACGAATCCATAAGGGTTCCGTTTTTGCCATTTGGCTACGGAACCCTAAAAATCGATAAATATTTACTGAGAATCAAAAATCTAATCACAGTGTGTGCTATTATGTATACAGATGTTTTTGTGAAATATTTCACGAAAAACAAATATTTAAAAAAATAGAGTCAAGCCTTCGTCCAAATTTCACTACTTCACTTTATAAAATAATACGAAATGGTAAAATAGGTTAGACAGAAATATACTATTGATTTTATGCTTAAGTTGTTTTTCTCATTTTGAGTTCCACTTTTGTAATAATATGTAATATAATGAAATTTTATGCAAACATCGGTTCACGCGTCTTCCAGTAATCGGTGAACAATCATAAAAAACTATAAATATAAAAAAAATACCGAAGTTAAAACTTTATTTGTAAATTACTTAATAAAAAGTAGGGGGAGGGCGGGGGTTTACACTTTGGGATTTAATTCAAGACACCAACTTGATGTTTAGAATCTGGTCACATAATATGCTGGGCCCCTATTAAGCTTTGGTTGTGTAGTGTACACTAATGTGCTAGGCCACCACAATATTGCTCTGCTACACACCACAATATTGCTCTGCTACACACATATTTTCATATCACCTTACTATCACAGACTAAATATTCCAGTGTATATGGCCTCACTCTAAACGTCACTTTAGTGCCTTGAATGAAATCCCAAAGTCTAGGGATATACTGTAAGGGCTGTCACCTAAGTGGGAGAAGGAAGACAAAAATAGTACAAAAGAGGTCACGTAGGTAGTATGGGTACGTTCCCTTAACGATTTCAAAAAACAGATTACATAACGCCACAACCGCACACACTCAAGAGCCCACACTAAGGTTTTCCCTTGTGTCGTGGGTCCCTTGGGACACGCATATCACAAACAAATAGGTATCCATGATTCGAGCACAAACAACTGTTTTTAAAACAAATGTTTACCTAGCTGGGATGCAAACGCTGGACCGCTGATTGAGAGGCAAGACGTCGTTACCTCTTGACCAAATTAGATTCGACACGAGTTAAGTTTATTAGATTTTGCAGGTTTCACTAAAAACATCTTTGCGAAGGTCAGAAAGAGTATTTGAGATTTCTACATATTTTCAGTGCTTACGGAGTTTAAAGACACCTAAAGGCCCCTTGAATGACAAAGGGAAGCTATCGTGAAATTGACGCAAACTCAACAAAATTGTCTTGAAATTATAAAAATATATCGTGCTTTCATATTTTTTAAATTTTATTATTACATTCGCATCAAAATTATCGTAATTGTACAATAACCATTGTATATTGGCAACACTGAGTTCGCGCGCTCATCTTCAATCACACAGATTATTAAATTAATCAAGATACGTCATAATAACAAACAACTGCTTAATTAAAAGAAAAAAGGAAGAATTCTCTGTTCAGCAAAGTCACTATTTATTTTTAACAATTGAATGATTTGTTTTATTATTCTGCAGTTTAGATATAATAGAGACAGTTTATTAATGTTACTAATTATAGTAATAGGATTTACCATGAATAACATTTAAATCTATGAAACATCTTTATAATTTAAATGATTCAAAATGGTCCAATCATTTTATTTAATTAGATTTATAACGATAAATGTTTACAAAGGTGACGTCATCAAAATTAAATAAGTAAATTTATTGATTTATACATGTAGGCGTTCAATCATTTCAATTTTATTGTCACAATGATTTGTGATTTTTTGTTTTAGAATACTTGGTGATTAATTCTATTATGTTTTACTCAATCAAGCGACTTTTCAACTTGATTAGAGACCATTTTTTTCAGTGTAACTTTGCTGTCTTTGAAAATCGATTTTAGCGAAATTAGCCCTAAAGTACAAACTTTTTTTTTATTACGAAAGCTGAAAGTCTGGCGCATTTTTCAAACTAACCAAAACATCATAAAGTCACTTGTTTAGATTTTTAATTTAAAGTTGAAAATTTAAATCATAATTGACGGAACGTATTTTTTTAACTTTAGACCAACATTTTGGTAACTTTCAATAAAGTTACGAAGCTGATTATTGTATGCATACAAGTTCAACTTATGATTCAGTTCCAAGAAAAAAAATCTCAAAAAATAGAAACACTTTTTTTTTAGAAATTTTTTAAACTGGTCATGTCGATATTCCTGAAAAAAACGAAAAAAAATTGTAACTCGTAAACTATAAAAAATCATGGAACATACATGGGGGTGATTCGGTTACCCCACGATATGCCGGACCTTAATTTTTTTTATAACGTCAATCTACCGGCCACCCTGTATATTTATTTATACATTTGTATAATGTCATATCTATTGTGCAAACTAAAGAAAATTAGGAACAGCCCATTTTGCTAGCCGACCAAAACAATTAGGCGCATTCTGAACATGGCGGCTTGAGGACTAGTGATGGGAATACTTTCATATGTATTATACCAGTGATACATAGTATGAGTACTAGTACATACTAGTTATTCATCTTTACTGAATTTATTTATTTGAATTTAACTGCATAATAGTTTTATGTATCGAGTAGTAAATAATATAATAATTTAATAAATAAATTTTTAGTCATCACTATACTGATAATGATCAAAATTTAAGGAATTCAGGGGTAAGAAAACAAAATTAGGTCAGAATTTAATCTGATTTTACGTTTTTATTTAGAACGACGGTATTTTTAAAACACGATTTATGTTTATACTTATTAATTTTAATAAACAATAGAAAGTGACAACATATTTCAAGTTCAAGTTTTTTAAATTATTCTGAATCTAAGATAATAGAACGGGACCCAAGGAGAATGACTTCATTTCCGTGGGACTTACCTCCGCCATACCAACTACTGGTATGTACTTATTCGGCATATGTTCCTGAACACAAAAAGTGCGGTAGTCACTTTCTGAGGGTATGGAGGGGGTAGCTATGACGTAACAAAGATGGCGGCCAGGCCTATTTTATTTACGCTATATTTAGATAACTACTGGGCAGATTTACTTAAATAGGGTCTCAAATGAAAGATAATTTAATATACATTGTTTTATTCTAAAGATGCATTAGTTAAAACCTAGTAACAAAATAAATATTTTCAAAAAACTACATTTTGTAAAATTAAACTTTTTTTACTGTGTGAAAAGAACAGAAACGTTAGGATTACGGGAATTTAGCTTATTATAAAAAAATTGCTACACTTATCAGCATTCTAATGAACCTAAAAACGTTTAAATCGAGCTATAGACAACAGAACTGCAGTCGTCTAAGTGAGCGTGGGTAGCGCCGAACTGACTACGGTACTTAGATTTTGGTACGAATAATCTTAAAAATAACGTGACAAAACTGCAAAATGAAAAAGTATTACGAACAAGCATCATTCAAAATGAAAAAGTATTATGAACAAGCATCATTTTTTTTTAACAGGCATCATTTTTTTTGTCAAAAAATTTTTCTTAATTTTTTTACGAACTATTTTTAAAAATTCTCGTAATAAAAATAACGCTTCGTATCATATCGAAATAAAACTCTTCATACTTGCACGTACTTGCGTTATATTTCAAAACAAAGGACTCAATGGTACTGGTCTGTACTGATGGACATGAGAGTGTAAACGTACGCACTCGAGACAGAGGCAGGTCGCTGACGTGCGAGAGTGTACAGCCGCCGTTATATTTTTTACATCGGCAACACTGAGATTCATTCCGAGGAATCCCTGCACCGTGCTGCGCCGTGAACTTTGGCACTTGTCGCTTCATTCATTTGAAATCATTTGGTCAGGCCTATGACACTGTTAGTACCAATAACTGCGAAATGGCGCTGCTATCGTCTTTTAAAACTAAAAAATAGTTGATGTTTGATATGGGTTCCTTTAAAAAAAGTTCTTTAGCTTCATAAGGAGCCCTAAATTTTGCTAGTTTAAAAGCATGAATAAAGCTTTTTTTATTTGAATATTTGACCCATTTTAATAAATCATACATGAGTTGAAACAGACTCTTGAGTAGCTGTTACCTTTATGTTGTTGCTACGTAACAGCTACTAGGTTGGTGCCCTCTAAGTTTAATTTTTTGTCTGTTCTTGGAGGATGATTGCACTTTAAAAAGACATAGATAAAAATTCAAATGTAATCCAAATAAAAATGCAAAGTATCTCCTTTTCAGATAACTAGATTATGTAATATGAAATGCTATGGTTAAAGTTACATTACACGAATCAAATGTTTTTGACCCTGATTGATTTTTTAGATACATAGTTTCATTAAATAATAAATATACGTACCAGCCCTTCCAATCACCAAAGTCATTTCTGGGGTATCATCCTCATTTTGCTCTCGAAAATAATTATAAAAAAACAAATAAATAAACGCTACACACTCAAAGGCCCACACTAAGGTTTTCCCTTGTGTCGTGGGTCCCTTAAAACACACATAAAGAAAAATACAAACACCCATGACCCGAGAAAAACAAATAAATCTTTGACATGCTGCTGGGTAGTAATAACTAACATTACTTAAATACTTAAAAACAGTAGGTACAGTTTTAAAGTACAGTGTGTAATAAATATGCCTATTGGGTTTCTTCATGGGACAGACTGTCAGCCGACTCACCCTGCACTAGGAATAAATCTGTATTGAAGTGGTAAGACATCTAGTCAGTTCACGAGAGGCTAGGTTATGGTACTTATAGTTGAGTTATTGTACAACTGAATAGGTACTTCGCTAAAGGCTTAACCAATTTCCAGAACTAGTAAATAAAAGTGAATAGATAGATTCTCAAATATAGACCCTTAAGTGTTGCGACAATTCCGTCAATATCATGTAGCGCAGAACACTTCACTTTATAATAAATGGCAATCAGCCATTTTGTGAAAAAAATGTGGTTATAACTTTTTTGAGTGACACCCAGGTGACACCTTTAACACTCTCATGTTTTCAAAATGGTTCAATGATAATCAATGGAAAAGTAAAAAAATAAATAAAAATTTTCAATGACTATCAACGTCTGACCTTTTTGGCGGGAGCTGTCAGGCAACTTGAAAGACTACTATAATTATTGAATTGTTATATTTTTTGGTGACCCCAGTGTCATTAGTTCATTACACGGTTACACATTACTCTCTCTGCTCTTTGTAGCTGACCCACGTGATAGAAAGTTTTGAATTTGAAAATTAAAATAATAGATATAGTGTGTCCAATTAAGAATAATACGTAACAGATTTTATGGGCTTACCTACTTTACTCAGTGGTTCACCCAGAGCAATTCCGTTTTCAGTGAAGAGACATGTGTAAGAAAAGCGAATTCTCTTGCCTTCTTCATAGAATTGCGTTTTTTCAAAATGTTTTTGACAAACGCATTGTTTCAACAATTGCTCTTCAGAGAGTTCAAGGAGTATAGGATTTGTTGGCGCGAGAAAAGACATCCACAAACTTCTTAGATAACTGTTTCTCGGGAAACAAAAAAACCGTAGCGTTTCACCTGTTGCAGCGCAACCACCAACACAACACTTAAGCGTTTCCATGTTAAAGCAGGTTGCAAAAATAACCTAAGATGAAAAAATCGTCGACGGAGGAGGATTTGTGACAAGAATCTCAACTTCAAACTCAACATAAAATACACAAGCACTCAACTCGAGCTCGCAAGGGTTCATAGAATTACTCTTGAACGATAAAATTGTATATAAAAATCACTGTTCGCCGACCATCGGCTGAAAGAAAAAATCTTCAGCCGATACCTTGTTGTGCCGAAAGCTCAATTCGCCGAAAGGACGTTCTAAATAAAAAAATTTGGCCGATGGCACGATTTGCAGATAACCCGGTTCACTGAAAGCTCGACTGAGCGAATTAGCTATTTATCGATAGAAAGAATTGCAGAAAGCACTGTTCATATTTTCATTTACTAATACTTACTAAGCCATTTTTTGGAACATAAGATTTAGTTTTTTTAGAATAAAAAGTAGCTTATTTATTAATCTAGAGCAGCATATTCCATCAAAATCAGTCCGTTAGTTTTAGGCATAGAATAAATAAGGTGTAATTCACATTTGTTTGTTTAGATTTATTATAAAGTAGTCATACAATAACTTATATCATTTGCAAAACAAATATATTTATTTTAGATATAAAATTGTTACCAAATGTTGTTGATAGTTTTGACACTCGAAAATATTTTTTTTCACGTACCTACAAAATAAATAACAAAATTTTATATGGAATCAAAGCTAAATGGTAATAATACGGGTTACACATGGCAAAAGATGCTTATGACAATCATAAAATAAAATAAATATAAATGCATTTTAGTCATTTCCGCGACGAAAACTGATAATAAGTACTGCATTTATTTAGCAATGCACTTCAGTAAACGCCTGTGCGAACCATGAGAGCAATCATACATAATACCGTACTTGTACTTGCTCAGTGACAAGACGCCATCATGGAAGTTTGAGGTTATCTTGACATACAGCATGACGTCACAAGATGGCGAATTAAAGGCGATAGCAGCGCCATTTCTCAGCTATTAGTACTAACAGTGTCATAGGCCTGACCAAATGATTTCAAATGAATGAAGCGACAAGTGCCAAAGTTCACGGCGCAGCACGGTGCAGGGATTCCTCGGAATGAATCTCAGTGTTGCCGATGTAAAAAATATAACGGCGGCTGTAAACTCTCGCATGTCAGCGACCTGCCTCTGCCTCGAGTGCGTACGTTTACACTCTTATGTCCATCAGTACAGACCAGTACCATTGAGTCCTTTGTTTTGAAATATAACGCAAGAAAGTGCAAGTATGAAGAGTTTTATTTCGATATGATACGAAACGTTATTTTTGTTACGAGAACTTTTGAAAATAGTTAGTAAATTTTTACGAACGAATTTTTTCGTTTTTTTTACGAATTTTTTTAATCATTATTTAATGAAGAAAATTTTTTGACAAAAAAATGATGCCTGTTAAAAAAAAATATGCCTGTTCATAATACTTTTTCATTTTGCTGTGATTCTACTCGTTTTATCACGTTATTTTCAAGATTATTCGTACCAAAATCTAAGTACCGTAGTCAGTTCGGCGCTACCCACGCTCACTTAGACGACTGCAGTTCCGTTGTTTACAGCTCGATTTAAACGTTTTTAGATTCATTAGAATGCTGATAAGTGTAGCTATTTTTTTATAATAAGCTAAATTCCCGTAATCCTAACGTTTCTGTTCTTTTCACACAGTAAAAAAAGTTTAATTTTACAAAATGTCGTTTTTTGCTAATATTTATTTTGTTACTAGCTTTACACTAATGCATCTTTAGAATAAAACAATGTATATTAAATTATCTTTCATTTGAGACCCTATTTAAGTAAATCTGCCCAGTAGTTATCTAAATATAGCGTAAATAAAATAGGCCTGGCCGCCATCTTTGTTACGTCATAGCTACCCCCTCCATACCCTCAGAAAGTGACTACCGCACTTTTTGAGTTCAGGAAAACATGCCAAATAAGTACATACCAGTACTTCGTATGGCGGAGGTGAGTCCCACGAAAATCGTTATTTGAAGACTTTCTTACGAATGGGTCCCGCTCTATAATACTTATTCTGAATCTGACTCCAATTCTTCAATCCCTGACATTCTTTCACAATCTGATGTATCATCATCACTATCGGCATCATTTAAATTTATTATAAGTTCTCTGGCGTGTTTTAGTCCTAGTTTCTCCCAGTACCCTTGCCGTAACCGGTCTACATGATTAATTTGCTTTTTCCAATCTGTTGGTGTAATCGATTGTATGGCTTGCTTGGTCAAAGATTCAATATGGTTTTCTGACTGCTCTACATTTTTGTCGGCGATCCTTTGCTTCATGATGTTCCAAATGTACTCGATAGGATTTAAATCACACTGGTATGGCGGCAGTCTCAGAACTTCGTGACCGCTTTCTCTAAAAAGTTTATCTACTAAATATTCTTTTTCTGGCCGGTTTCGAATAATTAAGTAATACAACTCTGGCCTTGTCATGCGGGCATCGAACGCAATATTTTTTGATGTCAACCAGTTTTGCATTTCTTCCTTTCGAGACTTCGTTGTAGGAGGTTTATTTAATTGTTTGCTATGATAAGGCGCTTTGTCCATAACTACAATGCTTTTGGGTGGCAAATTTGGGATCAACTTTTCACCTAACCACTTTGTGTAGTTATTGTTGTCCATCTCATCATGATAATCTCCTGTTGAGCTTTTGCATTTATATAATAAACCTGCACCTTCGACAAACCCATTCTCTCCTCCTGAAAAAATTCAACCGGGCATTTCTAAAAATATTACATACATACGGATCGAAGTAATAACCTTTTTTCATGTCGGTTAATAAAGTCAATAAGCTTAAATCTCAGGTTTTTTTCAAAAATTTTTTCAAAAGCTATCTAAAAGAGATACGCGATAATCAATTCTAAGAAAAGTTAGAAAATAGTACGTATTAAAATCAAGAGAAAAACAAGGAATGTAGTTCATACCTGCGTGAACTACTATCCAGCGCTGTCCTGCACTAGCGTTTTTTCTTATGCCTGGGACAGTTTTACTTTGCCAGCACTTATTCACTGTATAGTGTGAGTGTATCCAGGTTTCATCTGTGAAAACAACTGATTTTTTGTTTGCACCCAGATCGTCGTTTTCTTTTAACCGACGTAAATAACGAGCACGCCACGCTGCTATTTCTGGTCTTTCGATTAACACGTCTCGCTTATTGGCACATCTCTTAAATCGGAACCCTAACTGTTCAGTCAAAATTTTTCGTAGTGTCTCCCGTTGACCAGGAAAATTAAGATCTCTCTTGACAGCCGCTAATAGTTTTTTCAATGTTGGCACTTCTTTGTGAACTGTATAAAAGGATTCAATTTTGGTTTTGATTGCACAAATCATGAAGTCATCAATCTCCAACTTTTTCTTTTGTATTCGTTTCTTTCCTGGAGTAGATAGTTTTACTGACTCGGTTGGGGTTTCACTTGAAGTACTCGGTTGTGGTTCATTTTCAACTTCAAGTCTTCTCCGTTTGGCTATCTCATTTTCCTCTTCACGTTTAATTCTAGTCAGTGTGCGTCGACTTACGCCAGTAGCAGCACACACTCGTTTTTCTACTGCTGTTATTGGAATAGTGATTCCTCTTAACTTTTCTTCCTCAAAAAAATTAAATATTTTCAATATCATGGTCCTTTCTGGCCCACGGATTGTTCGTTTTTTACCCATTATAAGATGTTAAGAAGACAATTGCTACTTTAACAATGATATGTTCTAGCTTCGTAACTAGTATTGTGTTCTCCTGACTAGTACCCGAGATGCCGCCGGCCACTGCTGCCGTGTTTGCCACCGTGAATCTTTTAGTTTTGATTGCGAAATGCACTCAACACAGTAGCAATAAAGTTAACAATAAACAAATAATAACAAAAACCAACAAGATAACGAAAAACAACAAAATTATAACAAAAATCCCGCACAGACATATACCAACGCTCAGAGCAAGTATCTGACTGCGCCGATGCAGTGTTGCCGCTTCTGAATTTCTAAAATTAGTATACCATTGCTAAAATTTATTTTATATTTAAACAAGTAGATACATCAATAATTGGAATTATTTATAACCACGTAATACTACTTCTATTCGTTTATTATTTATTATGTTTAATTTGGATTCCAATACGTATTTTATTTTAATAAAGAATTGAGAAGATACATCAAGTGAAGTTGTACTAACGACAACACTGCTCCGGAAAAAGTAATAATTGCGAGTCACTACGGGATGTGCGGGGCGAAGTGCGGGGCACGGGGTGCGGTAATCATATTCCTGTCATGCGCCTAATTGTTTTGGTCGGCTAGTAAATAAAGGCAAAGAATAAAAAACAGTTTCTGTGACTGATCCTCTGATAACATAATACGCTAAAACTTGGTAACAGAAAAGGTAGTAGGTAAAATTCCAAAGAACCTTTGTGTCCGAATTGTGGATATTGTACACGCTAAGGAAATCATCTTAATTTTATCAAATCGTGATATTTCAATATCAAGGGCGACAAAAGCACCTGACCTACCGATACCTCTCTTGAAATCGTCGTCGTCTTCATTCGTCGTCGGTCGTTTATACGAACAACACGTACGCTGGACCAGTGGATTTTTCTTTTTTTATCTTACCCCCAACATGAAAAAGTGTGATAAGTGCTCGAAAAATATAACTAAATCTCGCCCCGGTGTTGAGTGTAGTAAGTGTGGCAAGATATCACATCTAAGCTCTGAGTGCTCCGGACTGTCAGCAAAACAACGTGCGGCACTACGTGCCAATAACAACCTTGAATGGACCTGTGCGGAGTGCCAGGAATTTACACCGAAACGCGGCTCAATCATCATCCCGGAAGAAGAGGACGAGGACGAGGAGCCCGAGATTAACATTAATAGAAGAAGTGGTACTACTGGAGCAGCACAAATTGATGTTAAAAAATTACTCCAAGACATTTCGGCTGAGGTGGAGAAGTCAATGAAACGCGAACTAAGAGACATTGCTAAATCCCTTGAATTCCACTCAGATAAAATGGATGAAATACTGGAAACTATTGATGCGTTCAAACTCACGATGCAAGATTTAAAAAATAAAAACGAAGAACTCGCGAATAGAAACAATAATTTGGAAACAAGGGTAGGCGCATTAGAACAAAAAATTCAAGAAATGGAGCAAAAAAGTCTAGATAGAACCATTGAAGTGTCTAATGTGCCATTTGATGAAAAAGAAGACCTTACTAATATAACTAAATCGATAGCTACGAAACTGCAAGTACCTTGTGAATTTGAAAATGCCAAACGCTTACCGGGTAGCAAGGAACGGCCAGGTGCGATACAAATAAAACTAGCAGAAGAAACTGTAGTGCCGATGTGGATCGTAAGTGCAAAGGCCTCAAAAGTCTACGTCTCTGATATTATCAAGGTTAAAGACAGAAATAATACCACAGACCAAATTTTCATTCGTGAGGCCCTAACGCCATATAATAAGAAACTGCTATGGTACACCAAACAACAGCTCCAGAACAGTCATAAATTCATATGGTGCAAGAAAGGAGTGATTCGCGTGAGAAAAGAAGAGAAGTCGCCATCCATTGTTGTTAGATCAGAAGAAGATGTAAAGAAGATTCGTAAAAACTAGCTACCCTAAGTATTGTCTAACTACCTACTCTTAACAAGTTTCATTTAAAAAAAAAATGGCGTCCCTAGATGACATAACCGAATTTAGAAATTGCATGGACATAAATTCTTTTATACAAAATGTACCACCTAACTCTAAAAGTAATCAAATAAACCTATTATGCATGCATATTAACATCCGATCCCTAATTAAAAATTTCTCCACACTAGAACAGTACATCCATTCAAGTAAAACACCCTTAGACATTATAGTTATTACGGAGGCGAACATCTCAGAATACCTAAGTTGCCTTTATAATATACAGGGTTTTCAAATGTACACTGAGTTAAGGAAATCACGTAAAGGAGGAGGGATCATAATATATATTAACAACCGACACAAGCTTAAAGTTATAAAATCTCAAACATATCACTTTGAATCAATACTGTGTAACATAATCACTCCCAACAATTATTCCGTAACTTTGTGTGCAATATATCGACCACCCGATAAAAGTAAACACCTGTTTATAACTGAACTTGAACGCCTCTTAAAGATAAATAAAACTAATTCGGAATTACTTCTCTTAGGTGACATTAATATAGACTTAAAAACTGACACCCCTGTAAAACATAAATACAACAGCATGCTACATGGCCACGGTCTTGCGTGTGGAATAACAGAGTATACACGTATTGAACTAACAAAACGCGGAATTAGTAAAACTTGTCTAGATCATATTTATATGAGATCCCGTACGCAAGATGTTTACACGGCCGCACTCCACACTGTTCTCGCCGACCACCGAGCGATCACAATAGCCTGCGTCGGAACTCGGAGTCATACGCAAACAAAGGGTGTTTCAAATTTCAAGATTGGCTATAATAAAAATAATTTAGAAATGTTTTTGTCTGAGATTGACTTTGGTATCGCGAATAGTCTAGAATGTCCAAACAAAATTTACAGCTACATAAAAAATAGTGTTATTAGCTGTTACAAGAAATCAGAAATAAAATTTAAAACTACTAGCAATCCTAAACGTTTAGAACATAACTGGATATCTAAACATATCTTGAGGTCATGTTCATATAGAGACAAACTTTTTTATGAGTGGACTAAGGATTGCAACAATATGATACTAAAACAAAATTATAATAAGGCGCGAAACTATACTAATAAAATAATTCAGAAGTCTAAAAATAAATGTACAATAGATGAAATAAATAATAATAAAAATAATCCAAGACATCTATGGTCTATATTAAACAAGTTAACGGGCAGGATTAAACCATCTTTGGACAGAGTTATACTAGATGCGTTCGAAGGGAGCAAACTTAACACCACCAATATTGCCGATAATTTTGCAAGCAATTTCCAGAAAAGCGTTAAGGACATCATGCCGAACTGTAGCGTTAAATTATTTGATAAAACCCTGTATAAAAAACCTAGTAACGTGACAATTTATTTCAAAAAAGCTACCAAAGATAAGGTTGAAAATATAATCAAAACCTTGAAATATGGTAAAGCGCCGGGTGTGGACCTTATCCGTTCCTTAGATATTAAACTCATCAGTAAAAACATTGCGTTAGCTATTGCTAATCTCATAAACCGCAGTGTAGAGACAGGTGTATATCCAAATGAACTAAAAACTGGTATTGTAAGACCGATTTATAAGAAAGGCAATAAATCCGACTATAACAACTACAGGCCCATCACTATTTTACCCACAATAGATAAGATTATTGAAAAGTATATAAGTAAACAAATGTACACCTTTTTGAACGACAGCGAAATTATAAATGCCAGTCAATACGGCTTTCAGCCTGGAAAAAACACTTCACAACTACTGTCTTCGTTCACAGATCTGGTATATAAATATCTTGATGAGAAATGCCATGTCCTTGTCGTCTTTGTCGACTACAGTAAAGCGTTTGATACATTAAAACACAATATATTACTTGAGAGGTTAGAAGACTGTGGGATCAGAGGAAAAATCCTAGAATGGTGCTCAAACTACTTAAGGAACCGAAGTTTTCAGGTTAAAGTCAGTGATAAATTTAGCAGGAAGATTTCTGTGTCTGAAGGAACTGCACAGGGGTCAGTTCTTGGACCACTTCACTATATCACATACGTCAACAATGTTTGCAACATAATAGAATCATGCAAAATATTTCAATACGCTGACGATACCTGCCTAGTTTCAGCACATACAGACATAGAAATCGCCCTGCATAACCTTCAAAATGATTTCACAAATCTGATTAAATGGTCGCATGATTCGGGTCTAGTTTTCAACGCCTCTAAAACAAAGGTCATGTACATAAGATCTAGCCACAACAGAAATCAAAAAAGTAAACTGATCAATCTAATAGCTCATGATCACACATGTCTACACAAAGGTACATACAAAATCCCGAACTGCAATTGCCCGCAAGTTGAAACTGTCAATAAGCAGACTTACCTGGGACTGGTTATCGATGACCGCATGAAATGGACGGAACATATCACGACAATCTGTGACAAACTCAGAGCCATACTAGCAAAATTCGCCCTAATAAAATACAAAGTACCATATCCCACATTACTAATACTGTATAAATCTCTTGGTGAGTCGATAATCTTTTACGCGCTTAGCAGTTATGGTAGGACGTTCAAAACCCACCTTAATCAAATTTATGAGTTGCAGGTTAGGATACTTAAAACCATAGTGCCTCGCAAAATTAAGTCCCTCTACTCTGGCAAGCATAGCGAATTGTTTAACTATTGCAAAGTGTTGCCTGTTCATCAAAATGTCAAATACACAATCTTAGTAGAACAGTTTTTCAACGAACAAATCCAAAAACCTTGCTGCGGAAAAGTCACTACGCGTCAAATTTCTAATAAAAAACTGCTTATACATTCATATAACAATTTGTACGGTAAAAATCAAATGAGTTACAAAGTGCCAGCCCTTATAAATAACCTTCCAACTCAGTTACGACAGTCGATTAATAAGAAAAACATTAAAGGTAAACTTAAAGAACATTTTATGAACGAATATTTAAAAGAATTTTAAAAGTAAAACTACTAAAAACTATGCTAACATTTACTAACACTGATATGTACATATTATTCAGTTAATACAAACACTTTACCTAATCTTGAATACATAATATATTTACACATTTATCTAGTTTTGAATAAAAATACTTAATATTAACACTTTTGTGAAACATCCTGTATTCTGTATTAGAGACTTTTTTACAACTATTACTTACTCAATGTTGCAAAACAGGTTTTGTACTTGCACCAAACGACGATAACAACAATAATAATTTTAACTATGTACCCGCTTTTTGTTAATTTTTAAACTATGTAATATTAATCTAAGTTGCATCCATACTGGTTATTGTCTTGTTGTATTTTTTCTTTTTATTGTTTTGTTTTATCATTTCTATTTTGCATCAGCGACCTCACGGCGAATGCACGGTATTCGGTAAAACTTATTTAGTTTATGAGATACCGCTGTGATACATATTCTATAATATTTTCTGTTTATTTCTTAAAATAAAAATAAAATAAAATAAAATGTACCACTATCGGAGGATTACGAAACTTGCAACTTTCCTGGGTTAACTGTGCCTCGATTTTGTCATGATGACATCTTGCAGTCAAGGCTAAATCCAAAAAGTCATAAGCACTGGCCGGAAAATCAGAATTAGGCCACGTGGTCAACGCTAAGTGCAGCACTTGTAGACTTGCCTCGGTCCCATCTGTCACTTTTAATGTTGTATTTACATAATTAGATTGCACTTGAATTTTTTAATTTGTAATTTTGAATGCTGCATCAGTATATACTTCTTGTCTTGGTCACAGCTGTCAACATAATTGACGTTGATAAAGTTTCTCGTCTCTTTTCAACTGGTAGTACCTCTCTCGAGTGGTCAAAACAGGATAGGTGTTCATATCTGTTGAGTTGTAAGTTTTCTTTCTTCCGAGCCTCTCTAAACTCTCCATATACTTGCTTGAAAATAATTATCTCGTGCTCTTGCTGAACTGTTTTCTCAAAGTCACTTTTTCTAACAAGTTTTACAAAGTTATCAAATCAAATCAAAAATACTTTATTTTGATAGAACATACAAGGTGTTTCTTGAAATCGTCATAAAAATACATTAGCAAAATCAATGTTAATCATTGAGCAAAATAGTGAATTACATTAGCATTTTTGACTTGGCGCCTATTCGCAAAGGTGCAGTCTTCCTCAGGAGAAGAATAGGCAAGAAACTCCGAGGGGTACTGTTTCTTGGTACTTGAGCTCATGAAGACTAGTACTGGAGCCCATATTTGTATTATTCTTAAGGTGTTTCTTCCAGACCAGTTCAACGGGCAATGTTGATATTCGATATTCAGTGGTCCGGCTAGGAGACGAAGTTGAAGTGTGTAAGAACTTGCCTGGCATCAGTTCCGTCTGTTAGAAGAAGAGTGGTTTTCAAATAATGCGGAAATTATTCCATTCGCGTTGTAGTAACCTTGAACCTCCCGAAAGACATGGAGGCTTGCTCCGTTTCGCTTCATTAAGGAGCTTATTTTTCATAACCGTCCTCTGTTTTTCTACAAAGCACGATGACCTGGACGTGCTCCATCCACAGCATCCGGTAGAAATCGTAGCGGGTGTTGTGTTTTGGGGCCTCTGCACAGATATAGTCTTTGTCACAAGAAACTGTAGTTTGCCCGGTCCCGTTATTCGTCGATGTTCTTCAGCGATTGTGACCTCGCAGTTATCCTGCTTCATCAATGCTACAAAGTCTTGGTGCTTGAAATCCGTAAAAGTTGCCATTGACAGAAATGTGTGTTTTACTTGCAATAATAATATACTGTAAAATATTTTAGATATTTATTAATTTTGGCATCTAATGTTGAGGTTTAACTTTGTGATTCCTATCAATTAGTTTTAGAAATTTTTTTTTTCATTTGTTAAACTTGAAAGTTACTATTAATTTGATTTATCAATAAGTGGAAGAAGGTGTAGCTAGTTAAAATATTTTTTATTGTATAGAAAGAGCAGTTGCATGGCATTAGAATAATTAGAATCTCGTATACTTTTAATGCGCATAGTCAAAAAAAAAGGAAGAAATCATTAGGAATTTTAATCAATTTAATAAAAGACTTTTGATGTAACTCATGTATCATTTGACTGACTATTGAATCTCATTCTCGGAGACTTTTTTAATTTCGAGGGAGCATCTAAACACTTTCTGGGTATAGCGCAGTGTTCCGCTAATAGTGTCTTGACTAGTTCTTCGTATTAGACCTGAATGGCTATTTCTAAATCCCCTCCCTGGATGGGCTGTGTTCCGTAACCGATTAATTTTTCTTTAAACATACCGATCGCGTTTGTTAAAAAAAAAGGTTGTTTGTGCACCTTGGATACAGTCCATCACCATCAAAAAGTCTTCCTCATCCATAGACAGGAAGAACTTGCTGTGTTCCGTCGGTGCGTGGGAGTACCAGTGCCTTTATAGGCATTTTCTGGGTTAACTCGCTCCATCGTCGTCCTCACCTTTATGGTCAAGATTGAGGTCAAGAGTTAACCCATTTTACAATAAAAAACAACTTCAAAAATAAATAGGCGACTTGGATAATAAACACAAAGGCCAGATTCGAAAGTTAGAGAGACTATCTCAAGAAAATGCATACTTTTAAAATAGAAAGAGATTTTCTATCCGAGTCCGTAGGTACTGTAGTTGGCAATGTCCATATGAGCCAGATCATCATGTTACTACATTTCTTAGGAAACATTGCAAAAAACGGGTCACTCAAGTTAATCCAGTTTAGTCTTTCGGATATAGAACATGCCATGTTTGTTTACTCCAATTTAATAAAGGAGAATGGGAAAAGTTGTATGGAGCGTGGACTATCCGCGGCCAAGAAAAATTCTTACATATATTCATATTAAGCAGTAGGGTGGGCCAAAAAATCTTTTTTTCTGAATTTGGAATTCGACCGATGTGCAAAAGTTGACCAGAGACCACACTATTTTAAACAAAAAAAATATTTTAATTTATCCCTTTTGTACTGCCCCAAGGCCATCAAATTTAAGATTTTTTGCGAAATACGAGTCAACTTCGAAGGGGCTGATTTTTAATGAAAATTCGAATTAATTGGTAGTAATAAAAGTTTTTAATTAGTAAAACCATCCTACTATCAAATAACAATAAAAAATAAATCATAAATAATGCTATTAACAATACAAAAATTGACAGAATTTAGTAAAAAATAATAATTTTACATAATTTTGTACTGTTTTTTTGTTTCGAAAACTGGCATGATTTTGCGACTTATGCGGCTTTTAATAAAACCATCTCTTCTCATTTGTCCACAAACAGCAGCAGAAGCTTCCGTCACTAATTTGACGCACCTTTCCGTAGACTGTGTGTGACTTGGGAAAGATTTTACCTGGGGCAAAATCTTGTGTTCAATTAATTGAGGCGCCATGATACAATCCCAAATAACTTGATTGCTTACATTTTTCAATAGCGGTAATTCAGTAAAATAACACTATTCCAATTACTAAATTCATGTAGTTTTCGGCCTCAAAATTGAATTTAGGCAATTTGAAGACTAACACCATCACTACTTATTTATCTTGCTTTCAAAATCTCTTTTAAGGCAAATATTTGCGTCTCTTTGTCTACATCTGCCAACATAGTTAATATTAGGTTTTCTGGATGGCCGAAATAACCGTTTCTTTCGATTACTCAATCGAGAACCGTTCTTAAATACGATGGCAGATATCTTGACAGTTCTATAGTCTTGTGCGAATTTTTTGCGCCGTAAATGCAGTAGGGCTTTGTTTTGATTGAAAACCACATCGGAGCATAGACTTTAGAATAAAATTGTCTAGCATCAGTAAATTTTCTGACGGAGTCGGCGAATAAATGTACAAACGGAGTATCTGATTTGCAGTCGTTTGCCATCGAGAGTAAAAATTTTTTCCTGGATTCCTTTTAGACAAATTTGAGTCGCAAAATCCTCATTGAATTGCCTGACATATTTCATATATATATTTCTGATCAGTACTTAGGTCTTCTGTGTTGACAATTTCAGGGAGAGAGCAGTCAATTTGTTGAAATTATATCAAAGGCAAGCTCTCATAGTCTTTTAATTGTTGCCCAAGACTTCCTGTGAAACTTCTTGGTCCGCTTGTCGGGCCGTCTAACATTTCAAATAAATGACGCAGAGCGAGCTAATTTGCATGAAGTTGACAAATCAACCACTGCAAAGGCCTTTCCAACTCCACTTCAAGGCAGCGGATTACACTTCCTTTGAATCCCGTATTTATTACAGTTCCGTCGCAGCCTATTGCGTTTATGATCCCAAGAAATTCCTTTATTATCCACGATTTTTTTCAGCTCTTTACTGATTGTACTTGCTCTTTCTTCTTGTAAAGCGAAATGGCCAACATATTCCGATCCAGGTTCTTTAAGTACACTTATATGCTCTTCTGTTATTATTTCCCTTTTAGAAGAATCAACAACAGCAAGGGTCTTGTCTTTACGGCCATCAAAAACAACCCAATAGAAGTTTCCGTAAAGGTGAAAGGTTTGTTTGACAAAAGTTTTCTCTCTTTTTCGTGAGCACGCCGAATTCTGTTTTTATCAATCACGCTATCAGTATCAGTAGCAGTAATAATACCAATATCCTGTAGAGTTGCCGAGATGATTGCAGCAGCCGCTCTGTCTGAAATACCGAATCGGTCGAGTGTTTTTGATACAGTGGACAATTCTTTTACTTTTATTTGTGATGTTGTTTCTTTGAGCTGGTTTGTTTTCAATTTACGGGGAAGTTTGATTGTTGAATCAGATCGTGATGAGCTCGGTGTGGATGTATCGTCCTCCGCACTGCCATGGCAAGTCGACCTCCCCGATGTCGACGGGATAGGATCTGGCGATTTTGTACCTGCGTATTTTCTTTTTCTTTCAAAACTTTTTGCTCTTTTCTGGGTTTCTTTCTGATCAATTGCCGTTAAAATAATCATTTCACGTACGGTACACTGGTCGGTCAGGAAAGATCTTTCAGCCGGGGTTATTTTGTTTCTCTTGATACAATTACATGAATCAAAATCTTTGCACTTGCATGCAGCGATATCAAAAAAAGACTGCGCTTTTTTCTTGAAAGAAGACATGCTTTTTTGATAAGAAGCAGTATTCTGTCTTGTTTTGAATGGTTATTGTAAATTTCGATACTTTTCATAGTATAATTTCACCTTTTTCTCCACAGATTGAGTGCCCACTACACGCAAACACTGATGGTGAACACGTGGGAAACTTTCTTTAAATTAATTTGGAAACATGGACCGATATAATCGAAGAAACTTCCAACTTTGGGTGAATCCTGAATATTATGAGGCGACTATTGGAAGATATGTCCAATAGTCGCCTCATAATATTCCTAGTGATGTTGATCTCAACTCGCTAAATTCTCATTTTACAGCTACTTCGTACATGGCAGCAGATGCAAAAACCGATACGTTGAATCACCTTTTATCTTTGCCAACTCCCACGTATCCTACGTTCTCTTTCAAGCCATTCACCGATTGTGATGTTGAGAAGAATATTAAGTCCATATCCTCGGATGCTGTCGGTGATGATAATGTCAGTCGTAAAATGATCCTTCCCCTGATTGATATCCTCACTCCCGTTATCACAAAGATCCTTAATTTTTCCATTGATTCCGGTGTATTCCCTTCGTCCTGGAAAAGTGCCCAAATCATTCCTATACCTAAGAAAATCCACCCAAAGTCCTTCTCCGATTATCGTCCCATATCCATCCTTCCTTTCCTGTCCAAAGTTCTTGAAAGACTTGTCTATCAACAACTTAATATGTTCCTTACCAGGCACGATCTCCTTAATCCCTTCCAATCTGGATTCCGCGTGGGACATAGTACGACTACGGCATTAATTAAAGTCGCCGATGACATCCGAATAGGCATGGAAAACCAGCAGCTCACAGTTCTTACATTGCTAGATTTTAGCAACGCCTTTAATGCCGTAGATCATGACATACTACTTGGGCTGCTGGATTCCCTCAACATATCTCCGACGGTAACTGGCTGGTTTCGCACTTACCTGTGTGGACGCCGGCAACGAATCCGGGTTGAGGATTCTTTCTCCTCATGGAGCTGTACATCTGCTGGTGTCCCACAGGGTGGCGTGTTGTCTCCTCTTGTCTTTGCCATTTTCATTAATTCTATAACTCTTACTTACTTCTTCCTACCACTTATATGCTGATGATCTCCAGATCTACACTCAAGAAAGAATTAACGATGTGTCACTTGCGATCCAATCGACTAATGATGACCTGGCCCGCATATACTCATGGAGTCAGTCCTATGGCATCACTGTCAACCCTGCTAAAACCCAGGTCATCATTGTCGGAAGTCCCTATTATATCTCAAGGATTAGCACTGAACAACTGCCGGCAGTCTCATTCAATGGCGCACCAATACCGTTTTCTACAACTGTCAAAAACCTCGGTGTACTTTTCGACCAAACGTTATCATGGAGGCCACAGGTGGCAGATGTAAGTAGGAAGGTGTTTGCTGCGTATGGCTCTCTTCGTAGATTACGGAATCTGTTGCCGACCAGTACAAAAATTTCATTAGCCCAATCCCTAATCCTACCTATCCTTGACTACGCTGATTCCTGTTACCCTGACTTATCCGTGGAGCTTCTTAATAAATTAGATCGTATGCAAAACCTTTGCATTCGGTTCGTTTTCAATCTTCGGAAATATGATCACGTATCCGCTTTTAGACAAAAACTTAATTGGCTCCCGATTCGTCAACGCCGTAACCATCGCCTTCTTTCCACTCTCTATTCTATTCTTTTCAATCCTACTACTCCGCTATATCTTAAACAATGTTTTTCCTTCTCATCTACTACTTCGACTCGCACCCTTCGCTCTAACTTTGATCTATCCCTCAATATGCCTTCACACTCCACTAACTTTTTCACTTCCTCCTTCACCGTAGAAGCCATCCGGCTTTGGAACTCCCTCCCTGTCTCCATAAGATGTGCCCCCTCCATAGATTCCTTTAAAACCCAAGTCAAATCCCATTTCCTTTCCCCTCCCGTTCCTTAGCTAGGCTCTCGATTCACTGTCTTTGCTTTTATTTTTTATTTTTTCCGTTGCTTAACTCTTTCCCTTAATTTGCTGCTTGTATGTATATATATATATTACCTATATAGTATAGATATATTTTTTTTTTTTATATTTTTTGTATAAATATATATATAATGTATATATTACATATATTTGTATTAAGTATATATATTTATGCACCACCTACTAATTCTTATCTTGCTTCTGTTCTACCCTAAGGTTGCCTGGAAGAAATTGCTACCTAGCAATAAGGCCGCCTTGTTGTACACTATGTTTTATGTTCTGTTGATTGTGCTGTATGTCCTTGTGTGCAAATAAAGTATATTGTATTGTATTGTATTGTATTGTATGTCATCAAAACCCTCGATATTAGGGAAGAAATCAGTTTCACAAGAACCCGACTGGAGAGTCTAGGTTGATATTCAATTTTTGGTTTTCTGATTGGCCGGAAAACAGCGTTACCACTGTCCTGGAAGAGTTTTTGTAACTTCGAAGAGAGGTCAACCGAAAACAGTTTAGATTGATTAAGGAAGTAAAAAATATTTTCGGATCGCTAGGACCTGTACTGGTCATTTGTTCAACTGGGGCCTGTGGGACGCCTATTGCCCTAGCACAACGTGATAGACTGAAAATAAGGAGTCAAAGGCATTCTAGTGTTTTTTACCAGAACAGTATGCGTTTTGTTACAAAGTTTTGAAACATGTTTTACTATCAAAAGGAAAGAGTTAAAAATAGTCTCAAGTTCAGATAATTTGTGTGTGAATAAAATCTGATAATAGGCAGCTTTCGATCTGTACTTTTACAGTAATCTAGTCTAAAATGTGCACCTGTTTAAAATTATTCAATAGGTATTGAGACTTAACGTTCCATTGAAAGCGTGACATTAAGGAAACTGTGTTTTTAGTGGGAACACCGACTTAGTTTTCCTCGTTGGTAAAATGACACACATATACCACTTGAATGTAATTTAATTAAAAACACGACTAATTGTTATACAACTGTATTACAATTTAAGTGTATGTTGCACCTAGAGTTACTGAAGTCTAATGTTATATACGAGGAGCTTTCAATAATTTATCTACCTAAGCCAGAAAAAGATAGTGTAATTAAATGAATTTATTTTTATTTTTCAATGTAATCTCCGCTTAGCTCAATACACTTGGTCCACTTATTTTGCAATGAGCTTAATCCCTTTAAAAAAATTTGTTCGATTGCTCTTCAAACCAAGTGGTCAAAGCTGCTTGACCTCTTCATCGCAAGAAAATCGTTTTCCATGAAGGAATTTTTTCAAGTTTCTGAACAAGAAATAATCCGACGGGGCCAGGTCAGGGCTGTAGGGTGGGTGGTTGAGTTGTTGAAACCCGCAGTCTTGAATGGCAGCCTATGATTTTGCACACGTGTGCATCGGAGCATTGTCGTGAAGGAGCAGGACCTTTGATGACAGCTTTCCACGCCTTTTCTCCTTGATAAAGTCTCGTAATTCTTTCATGGTATTAGCGTAGGTCTCTCCTTTAATAGTAGTCCTATGAGGCATAAACTCCAACAGTAATAGTCCTTCCTCATCCCAAAACACCTTGCCTGCAGACTTTTCAACTTTCAACTTTTTAGGAGTAGGTGAGGTCCTGTGCTTCCACTGCATGGATTCCATTTTAGACTCGGGATCACTATGTTAAACCCACGTTTCATCTCCTGTCACCAACCGTCGAAAAAAACTTGCTGGGTCCCCACCAATCAACTCAAAGTTCTCTTGAGAACATTTGCATCGGGCGTCCTTTTGAAGTGGTGTCAGAAAGCCTGGGACCCATCTTGCGCTGACTTTAGACATTAGCAAATGTTCATGAATTATATTCCAAACTGTGCCTGCAGAAATGCCCATTTCTTCAGCTATTCGGGAAACAGTCACTCGTCTGTCGGCTAAAATAAATTCTCCAACTTTTTTGCACATTTCTGGAGACGTGGCCGTCACGGGCCGCCCAGTGTGAGGGTCATCTTCTATTGACTCTCTTCCCCATTTAAATTGCTTGCTCCAAAATTTTACTTTATATTCAGAAGGCGCAGACTCCTTATATATCGCTGTCATGCGTTCAAATATTTCTTTAAGCTTCTTTCCCTCTTTAGTGAGGAATTTTATGACCGACCGCTGCTCTAAATCAAGCAATTTTTTAGTAGGCTCAGACATCGATGCACCTGCCATGCTCTCATAGTGCTCTGCCTTACGTCCAAAAAAGGCCGGAACATTTCGCTTCCGGAAACCAGCACCAAATTTTTATGTGTGGTTAGGCATGTTACCTGGACCCCAAAACTGCCGGGAGACACTTCGTGAGGTGTCAAGGTCACCAGTTATGACGTCATCAATGTGGCCGCCGCCGCGTTTTGAAAAACGTAAATTACTCATAAATTACGCGGTGCACATGTACGTGTGGGGTATCAAATGAAAGGATATTAAATATGCTGCATTGTTTTCATTGAATGTAACTGCGTAAATATGAAAACAACAAAAATATAGGACAAATAAGACAAATTACAAAAAAAATAATACATATTTATTTTTATAGCTAGAGAACCATTTATATTACAGAGAAAAAATGTAGGGTACAAATAATTCTACGTTATTCGTCTATAGTTTACAATTTAAATCATCACAATCGGGTGAAAAAAGCCATAGTTATGCTGGTTTAACTAAAGCGCGGCGGATGCCATATATTCAACCGACGTCGCCGGCGTGTTTTGAAAAATGTTAATTTTACTTAAATTACGCAGTGCATATGAATGTTTGGGGTATCAAATGAAAGGATATTAAATTTGCTGCATTGTTTTCATTAAATGTAACTGCGTAAATATGAAAACAACAAAAATATAGGACAAATAATACAAATTACAAAAAAAATACATATTTATTTTTATAACTAGATAACCAATTGTATTACAGAGAAATAATGTAGCGTACAAATAATTCTACGTTATTCGCCTATAGTATAAAATTTAAATCATCACAATCGGGTGAAAATAGACATAGTTATGCTGGTTTAACATAAAGCGCGGCGGATGCCATATATTCAACCGACGTCGCCGGCGCGTTTTGAAGAGTCTAAATACACTGAACTGCGTAACACACATGTATGTATGTATACATTCGGATATGAAATGAAAGCATATTTAATATGCTCTAATTTTCTAATATAATGTACTCTGCGTAAATATAGAAATAAGAAAAATGTGTAACAAATAAATCGAATTAGAGAAAGGAATACGTTTATTTATTTCTATAGCCAGAGAACCATTACATTAGAGACAAAAAATGATTTCTTCGTATAATGTTATGTTATTTTTCTATAGTTTAAAATTTAAATCATCTAAATCGATAAAAAACAGACATAGTTCTGCCAGTTTAAAGATAGTTCGGCGGACGCTAACAACGCGACATGGGTAAGGCTCACGAGCGTTTTGTCCGCCCGTTCCAGTGTGTTATGAATATTGATGCATAAGCATTGATGCAAGTAGTTTCTCTTCCAAGTGAAGTCTTCATCCTGATTATTAGTAGAAACGGCCATCGTTAGTATGCATCAATATTCATAACACACTGGAACGGGCGGACAAAACGCTCGTGAGCCTTACCCATGTCGCGTTGTTAGCGTCCGCCGAACTATCTTTAAACTGGCAGAACTATGTCTGTTTTTTACCGATTTAGATGATTTAAATTTTAAACTATAGAAAAATAACATAACATTATACGAAGAAATCATTTTTTGTCTCTAATGTAATGGTTCTCTGGCTATAGAAATAAATAAACGTATTCCTTTCTCTAATTCGATTTATTTGTTACACATTTTTCTTATTTCTATATTTACGCAGAGTACATTATATTAGAAAATTAGAGCATATGAGTCGTATAGAATCCAACCTGGCAATGTAGGTGTGAAGTAATTTTTGACAGGAGATTAAAAACGGTTAAACCAAATAATGAGCAATGTACAATCACGGCAAAATGTGGGAATGGAAGCTTATGAACATGAGAATAGACTATAAACAACAACACAGACTACGATCAGTCTTTGTATGTGTTATAGCGCTTTTGATTTACTAGATTGCCGACTTTGATTGTAAATTATCAAGAATGCTGTATTTGAACCCAACTTAAGTAAAGATTGCCGGTTTTGATACCAAACAGTGTCTACATTGCCGGATTTGATACTGATTAATCCTATGTGGAAATAGGGTTGTCAAAACGCTGGGGTTGGCAAAAAAAAGACAACGGTCCTGCCTACACACCAGTCTGGAAAACAATTTCGGTTGCTAGCTTGAGCTGCAAAGAACTTGTGTCATGCAAGTGCAAGGAGAGGTGTTCCAGGTGCCGATGCGTGAAAAACGATTTAAATTGCACTCTCCTTTGTGCGTGTGAAGGTGCATGCTCGAGAGCGTAGACCGTCCTTTTATTTTTAGATTATATATGAAGGCTGATTTTTATAAGTTAGATAGATTAAAATTAAAAACGTAACACACTTAATCCTCTTTGCACCTAGCGTTAATTGAAAGCTGCACACTAGTTTGAAAGTTGTAATTTAAAATTACCCTTTACGAGGCTATATAAAATTTAGTTCATCAGAAAGAGCTTGAAACACTAGTTTACTCATGGGCATAAATGTGGGTTAAGGCTCACGAACGTTTTGCCCGCCCGTTCCAGTGTGTTATGAATATTGATGCATAAGCATTGATGCAAGTAGTTTCTCTTCCAAGTGAAGTCTTCATCCTGATTATTAGTAGAAACGGCCATCGTTAGTATGCATCAATATTCATAACACACTGGAACGGGCGGACAAAACGCTCGTGAGCCTTACCCATGTCGCGTTGTTAGCGTCCGCCGAACTATCTTTAAACTGGCAGAACTATGTCTGTTTTTTACCGATTTAGATGATTTAAATTTTAAACTATAGAAAAATAACATAACATTATACGAAGAAATCATTTTTTGTCTCTAATGTAATGGTTCTCTGGCTATAGAAATAAATAAACGTATTCCTTTCTCTAATTCGATTTATTTGTTACACATTTTTCTTATTTCTATATTTACGCAGAGTACATTATATTAGAAAATTAGAGCATATGAGTCGTATAGAATCCAACCTGGCAATGTAGGTGTGAAGTAATTTTTGACAGGAGATTAAAAACGGTTAAACCAAATAATGAGCAATGTACAATCACGGCAAAATGTGGGAATGGAAGCTTATGAACATGAGAATAGACTATAAACAACAACACAGACTACGATCAGTCTTTGTATGTGTTATAGCGCTTTTGATTTACTAGATTGCCGACTTTGATTGTAAATTATCAAGAATGCTGTATTTGAACCCAACTTAAGTAAAGATTGCCGGTTTTGATACCAAACAGTGTCTACATTGCCGGATTTGATACTGATTAATCCTATGTGGAAATAGGGTTGTCAAAACGAAATTTATTTTTATTAGTGACTTTAATGCAAATAAAATTAACACATAGTTCACATGTCTATATTATAATATCTTAAGATAGGTTAAGGTTTGGTTAAAGTTAAGTTAAGGTTAACATAAGGTTAAGTTAAGGTTAACATAAGGTTAAGTTTTAAGGTTAAGTCTTATTATAATGTTGTGCAATTTTTCCTCTGTTTAAATTTGTAATGAATTGATTTCTTCGACAGGTTCATTGCAATAATTAACAATTTCTGGGCCCTCTTCTAGCGTTCGTTGTGTTTCGAAAAGTTCTTTGTAAAACAACAATGATTGTACATCTGCCCACTCTGCTCCAAAATGGTTCTGTAGCAGCTTATTCACATCATTTAGCTTTGCTTTCTTTACAGGTACAATTTTTGGCAGAGGCTCTGGAGCAATCATGTTGATTTTTTTTCCACGCAGACAAATGTTTTCGAATTTTCCTAAATCGACCTTATAGTTCATCTCACCACGGACCAGCACATTTCCAGCTTGTTTGGATCTTTTAAGTATGAATCTCTTGCAATTTTTAAATTGAATCGACCATGAATTCGTCGGCTTTATCACCTTTTTTACGGCTTCTCTCCAATCTTTAATGACACAGTCATTGCCGAATTTCAGTACGCTCGACGATTCCGCGACGATTTCAGTTATCTCGTCCGGGTGTGTCATCACTTCTATTTTTCTTAGTTTCTTTTCAATTACACCGAATTGTCGGTCAGCGGGCATGAATGAATGGCCAGTTACAGGGAATACTATTTCTATTGACTTTATAGTAGGGTTCTCTAACAACCATTTACAGCAGCAGCCCAAAACTATACAGTTTTTATTTTGGCCACCACAACCGTCAGCGACCAAACGAATGATGGAAATTCCAGTTTTGTCGGTTACATTTAACCTGTGGTACACAGCTGATGCAACCAGATTCGAATCCTTATGGAATTCGTTTTCAGTGCAATGGTAAGCGAAAACGTTTCGAGGTGACAGAGAGTCATTCGAAGTACCCTCTACCATTGTAAGATTATAGTAGTACAGTTGGCGACTATAATAAGTAGATTGGTCCGGTAACTTTGGGAGAGGTAAATTCTTTTGACAATCAAATGAAATTATTCTCATATTGTCTTGAAACTCTCTCAATTTTTCGAAAAAGGCTTTCGCCCGAAGGCTGTGAACCCGCTTTTCCACAATCAGCGTATTTTTTTTACAGGATCTGTTTCTATCTTGATTTTTTCTGATAGTTCTAGGCAAGTTGAACATACGTCCGTTTTTGGTGTACCGAAACCAATATTGTATGAAGTATTGAAAATACGGCGAAAATACGATTTCTTTACTAGAGGATGCGCATCTTCGCTTGTTTTGTAAATTTTGTACAATTTAGCAATATTTAATTCAGAAGGAAGGTATTTCCTCTCAGCTACCTTTGATTTGCGGCAATAGTGGGACTCAACGCATTTCAGTTTGCTAATAAAGTTGTGTACAGTTTTTTTCTGTTCTGCATACTTTTTTGCTTTGTGGTCTCCTCCACGATGCTCAGTCCCGACTTCTCCAGTGAAGTGAAATTTTTGCATTACATGTGACACCCGGTGCTTGGTGATACCGAAGATATGCAAAAAGTACTTTTGGCAGACAGGTATTCTCTGTTTATCCACGATCACTGCATATTTGATTGTTGTTTGTTTTTTGCCTTTGTATTTGTGACGATTTTTTGTACCATTGTTTGCTGTTTGAACTCGACACATTTTTAGAATAATAGCATCTTGCTTTTGTTTGGAAGTATGTGAATAAAAAGTCTTATGAACCTTCTGTAACTGGCACATGCTTAACTTTTTGCATTTCAGCGATGGTGTGTCGTGTTCACAAATACGTTGTGGCAAATATTTAGGTGCATACCTGTACAACAAAAATACAGATGTTAGGTACCTACCTAGGTATATAACAAAAGACTGAAAATTTGGTCCCATGAGAGTACATAATTAGAATTATACAGGAAGTTGAATTGAAAGGAAATTCAAAAGTGACAACCCTACGTGACTAAAAGACACTGTACTCGCCTTTGCTTTTTCAACACATTTTTCTTCCATGTTTCTGGATTTCTGCTTCGTTTGCGAGCGGTATTCGTTGTCACAGGTGTTGGGCTATGCTCCATAATCAAAATTAGGTTTGAATCGTCGAAAAATCACTAATAATGCAATAAAAACACACAAACAGACTTCTATGAAACTGAGCGATCCGCCATTTTGTGGCGTCATCTGACTGACGCTTCTGATTGGTTGGCAGCGATAGATGGCTGTCTATGGTTGTAACGTTCAGACGATAGCCGACTTTGGTCCCAACATCAATATTTCCGACGAGTTTTGAAGGGTATATTGCCGTCTTTGGTAGTGAAGCACTCTATTGGTGGAAAGCAATTTGAATTATCTGTGTTGCCCCATACTCAACTCATTTTTGACAAATGACCTACTTTGCCGACTTTGATTTTATACGACTCATATTAAATATGCTTTCATTTCATATCCGAATGTATACATACATACATGTGTGTTACGCAGTTCAGTGTATTTAGACTCTTCAAAACGCGCCGGCGACGTCGGTTGAATATATGGCATCCGCCGCGCTTTATGTTAAACCAGCATAACTATGTCTATTTTCACCCGATTGTGATGATTTAAATTTTATACTATAGGCGAATAACGTAGAATTATTTGTACGCTACATTATTTCTCTGTAATACAAATGGTTATCTAGTTATAAAAATAAATATGTATTTTTTTTGTAATTTGTATTATTTGTCCTATATTTTTACTGTTTTCATATTTACGCAGTTACATTTAATGAAAACAATGCAGCAAATTTAATATCCTTTCATTTGATACCCCATACATTCATATGCACTGCGTAATTTAAGTATAATTAACATTTTTCAAAACACGCCGGCGACGTCGGTTGAATATATGGCATCCGCCGCGCTTTAGTTAAACCAGCATAACTATGTCTATTTTCACCCGATTGTGATGATTTAAATTGTAAACTATAGACGAATAACGTAGAATTATTTGTACCCTACATTTTTTCTCTGTAATATATATGGTTCTCTAGCTATAAAAATAAATATGTATTATTTTTTTTGTAATTTGTCTTATTTGTCCTATATTTTTGTTGTTTTCATATTTACGCAGTTACATTCAATGAAAACAATGTAGCATATTTAATATCCTTTCATTTGATACCCCACACGTACATGTGCACTGCGTAATTTATGAGTAATTTACATTTTTCAAAACGCGGCGGCGGCCACATTGATGACGTCATAACTGGTGACCTTGACACCTCACGAAGTGTCTCCCTGCAGTTTTGGGGTCCAGGTGACATACCTAACCACACATAAAAATTTGGTGCTTGTTTCCGGAAGCGAACTGTGTTTTCCGTAACGCCAGGCACTATCACACTGAAAGTATCAATCGCACTGATTTGAAATTTGGTACGCGTCATATGAAGAAACGTAGCCACACGCGTGAACATGTCCCGACTTGTTCAGAAGTATGCTTCGCTCTTAGGTAGATAAATTATTGAACGCTTCTCGTATATTTATTTATACGTTTGTATAATTCTAAGCTGCACTATTGTACAAACTAAAGAAATTAGGAACAGCCCATTTTTTAAATAAAGGCAAAGAATAAAAAACAGTTTCTGTGATTGATCCTTTGATAGCTTAACATAATACGTTAGAACGTGGTAACAGAAAAGAACCTTTGTGTCCGAATTGTGGATACCCTCCTAAGGCCCAGAGCGATATAAGCTTAGTAGTTATATTGACCCATGGTCCTACCAGTAGGACTTATATTTTATAGTAGTTCAGACCCAAGCGTTTGACATGCGAACTTTTAACTATAAGTTAACTTATGGGTTCCAATAATTTTAGAGCATAATTTGTATCATTGTAGATTACCATTTCAGTCAAAATTATTTCAGTAGAATAAGTCCTACCAGTAGGACCTCGGTTGGTAATTAGGTAAGTTATTTATTTATTTATTAGTATGCTGATTTTCATTAAATAAATAAAACACAGATTTTTCATAAAGAAGCCTTAATTATCAAAGAAAGGAATCACAGGCTTTAAACAGTCTTAGAAAATAATATGTGATTAACACTTTCTCAGCTAACTTTGCTTCAAATATCAAATATATCAGTCATTTTTTAACTGCTTACTTACTACTTATTAGAATTCTTAAAATCTTAATATTTAACGAAAGTAAAGATCTAGTCTTTAACAAACAGTTTTTGCCATAACGATAGCAAAATAGGTACTAAGTACAGGAACATTTGGTAATCTTATCTCAATGTACAAAGTACAATGTACAATCACAAAACTACTTCAAAATGTAGAAACATTTGGTAATCTTATCTAGGTTAACAATGTTAAAAAAAACGTCTTCTAAAATCAAATAATCAACAGCAAAGGAACATTATCTCAAAATAAATTTAAGAGTGAAATTCCAAAAAACAGTTGCGATCCTTCCTCAGGCACAGATTGATATCGCAATATACGCATCTTACGGTTGTTTTCATCTTGTGGCAATTTCTGCATTTGCGTTGATAATCAGTTATTTCAGGCATGTGGATCGCTCCTCTTTTTCTTGATTTTTCTGAGGGAGTTTCTACTGTTGGTGGCCTTCCCCTTTTATTACCAACTCTTTCCAGATCATCGTCACCCGACAGTTCCGCGTCTGATGTTCCTGCATAGGAGTCCAGTAAAACTTCTCCTAATCCCAATTTGAACGCACGCAGTTGTGGTATTTTTTTCAGTGGGACTTGTGCCGCCAGTTTATGCTTCTTAAAAAGCAACCAAGCATTCGATCAGGCAAGATCGACCATGTGCGAGAACATACGCTGCGTCCATTTTTTGGTCCGGTACCGGTTAGGGCATACAGAGAGCATTCTGTCAGCGAAGTCCACCCCGCCCATGTTAGCATTATATGCTTTAACGACCATAGGCCTAGAAACCTGAATGTACTCTCTTGCGGACTTGCTCCATCTCCTGCAGCTGTCTGTCGGTTCTGTTCCATGCGCTGGTGAAAGCAAGGTGACTCCTTTATTGTCTATCCATTTAGTAAGAGCGATATTATTAGTTGAATTGACCAACATTTGAGATGACCCACGGCCATCTCTCATTAAATCACGATCATCTCTTATAAATGGCTTTGCAGAAGCTGGAATTCTATTTTTCATGATAGTTCCTGCACACAGAAGATGGCGACCTTTCAATTCCTTGACAAGTTTCTGTGTGGTGAAGTATCTGTCGAAGTACAGAATATGACCTGGGGCCAAATCTTCAGATAAATTTAAAACGGCTTTTTCCCCTAAGCCGAAATTTGTATTCTCGTAGTTGGGGTAGGTGGTCGTCCCTTGATACACGTCAAAATTACACACAATGCCATTGGGATTTGCCAACACAAAAATTTTCAAATCTGTTGGATTAGGCTTGTTTGGCACGTATTGTTTCGTCACACACTGACCTGTAAAAGGTACAATCATTTCGTCAATAGACAGACATTTCTCTTTTTCTAGCAGTCTGCATCCTTGTAGAATTCTATCAAGGAGAGGCCGCATTCCATAATTTTTCTGCATTACGTGTTACACGGTCAACATCGTCGTCGTAAACCAATTTTAAAGCATTTCGCAGCAAGAAGAATCTGTACCTGGACATATTATCCGCAATTATTGGAACGCGGAACATTTTTTCCCAGTACATCCTCAACATGGGATAGTTGATAGTCGACATCACTATATTAATGCCCAAACAAATGTATAGTTCCGAATAAGTAAATTCAAGTGATTTACCAGTCTTTAGGATATGAGTTTGATTCGATTTTTCAACAATTAGTTGAATCAGTTCGTCGTCAATAAAGAGCTTGAAGTAATCGATATTATTATCAAATTCAGAAGAATCCACCTCTCTGTAAGCAAGTTGAATAAACAATACTTCAGATGGAATGAAATCTATCTCCGTCCATTCACGGTCTCCTTCACGAAAAGAAGAAGGACTCTCTGAAACATCACGTTCATTTTGTACAATATTCATTGTATTACGAGATCTTGATCTTCCTCTGCTAGATGCAGCTTGACGAGCTCTACCAGATGCAGCACGGCGAGGCCTACCGGATGTACCACGACGAGATCTACCTCTAGGTCTGCCACGTGTTGTTCTGAGATCCGAAAGAGGTTCATCGTCACCAGACGAGCTAGATTCTTCAGGTGGAGGAACATACGCCGTGTCTAAGTCCCCATCCTCACACAGTTCATCTATTTCACCGTCCTCCAATTCAATTACGGAGTGGCTAAGCGCATATTCAATTTCGTGGTCTGTTAAACCTACAAACAACATAAACAATGATTAAAAAACCAAAAACCCGACTGCGATTTCTTAAGATATGAATTATGGCGCCAAAACTCGGTAATTTTAATTTTTTTATTCTTTTGATATACCTAGTGTCACTCTCACAGTTCAGACGAATCTAACGACACCTCTCAAGCTAAAATCCGTTAAGCCGTTTAGGCTACAGAGCGTGCCAAAGAAATATACATACATACGTACATACATACATACATACATACATACATACATACATACATACGCTCGAAAAACATAACCCTCCTTTCTGGGGCACTCGGGTAAAAATATAAAAAAATATTTAAGTAATTGTCCAAAGGTAGTATAAAATCATTTGTAATACAGAACCTTGGGCCTACCCATAGGACTTAATATTTTGGCGTCACATGTATAATTAAACAACAGTTTAAACTAAAAAAATATTACATAATACCTTTATATAACTCATAAAATATAAGATTCGAAAGTACCTGTAGCTAAATCAAAGATTATTATTGTAAAATTTATGGATTTACTAGCTTTATGCCCGGGACTTCGTCCCCGTGGGAATTTCGGAAAATTATGTAGCCTATGTGATAATCCAGGGTATCAGCTACCTCCATACCAAATTTGATCAAAATCAGTCCAGCCGATCTTGAGTTATAAGTGTTGTAACAAACTCGACTTTATTTTATATACAGTCAGTTACTCGAGAACGTACGGGCTATAACTTCAAAATTAGGGGTCGGGGGTAGCGGGGGGTGTCATTTTTGAGATCAGGAGACACAACTCCATCATGCATCGATGTTAACTCCTAACCCGTTATGCTCGACCCATTAGAGGGCAGCAACTGCTGCACAAGCTGCAGTGTGACGGCTATGCCTGCACGTCGGTCCGATGCACATTCAGTGCACATGCAGCCTGCTAGAGCGCCGATCGTGACCTTAGCTCATACGTGAGTTGGGATACGCGCTACTAGACGCGGTGTCGCGTCAGCTTATTCTATGTCAATGAAACCAACAAGTATTACATAATAATTGTTATATTAAAAAGTAAAACAAACAAAGCATCACTATAATGAGCGAAGCTAAACGCCGCACAGGTGACAAAGGACATGTAATGACTATCTCAAACAGTATTAAGGTACTTGTGATAGTTAAAATCTTTAATATTAATTCGGATCTGGTGGGCCACCGAGGAATCCAATTCCGCAGGTCCCTATCAGCCATGGTCTCTTGATGACGTGGGAGTGTCGTATCGTTATTGTGTCGCCTTGTGCTCTCGTCAAACGGGATCCGGTCGGATCGGTGACCTGTAAACAAGTTAAATTGACATTAATTTCGTTGGAGGTCTTACAAGACGTTCGGATGGGTTGGCGCACACGATAACGTTTTTGCTCAGAAGTTGGAAAATAATAAGGAACTTGGATGACGGAACGTTGATATGAGTTTGTAGAACTGATATACTCACTTCTTAGCATCCTGTGCATTTTGCAGTCTTTGGCAGTCACGATTCGCAGTAGCTGCGAATGGAAAGAAACGGACAGTGATGTCCAGGTCTTGGGTCACAGTGTTGCTCTGGACGAACTAGTTCACGCCGTGGCTGTTTATGAGCTTTTGCTTTCCATTATGAATTTATGAACGCTATTTATAATAGCCTGTCGATAACAGTTTCAGGATAACGATCAGAAAAATGAAACCACATTGACGCCATCGGCGATAATTAAATATAAAATAATTGTCAAATCAAATTAACAATGCGTGCATATGATTTAATCGCGATCAGTGTTAATAGCGTCAATTTGTATATCGATTACATTGGTTTTCCTGAAATTCCGACGTCATAGTACTTTCCAGTTATCATAGTACTAAATAAATTGAATTAAAAAAAAAAAACTTTTAACAGGACAAAAAAATTTATTCATAAAATAAAATAAAAATGTAAACACAAAACTTAATAACTAATTACATAATATGCACAATTTTATTTACAAAAGTATGGAAGTGAGCGAAATCTTAAAAAAAAACTAATTAACTAACGACAAAATAATATTTTTAAAAGGCTCTCCTTAATCACTAAATTCATCCTCTGATGAGTCATCTACTACATAATCTTCACTAATCCTAGTGCCTATACTTCTAATTGCAGTTACATTAGGAGGCAACAATAGGCTCATAACTTCGGAAGGGAGACTACCTGTCTTTTTTTTAGGAATTTCCCTAAGACTATTGATTACGGGATCAGATGTGATAATTAACATATTAAGGAGGTCCCTATTTGTGGCAATACGAGACTGCTTGCGCGTATTATTCTGTCGAAATCTTCTGCAATCTTTATTGCGAGCTTCCTGAGCTTCCTCAGAGAGCTGGCCAATTGGTAGAAGAGCCGACCGAATAATATCTGCACCATGCACAAGTATTTTATGTACAGTAGCAGGCATGTAGTACCACGAATAGAGACTTAAATACAATTTTCTCGTGTTTTGTGTAAATTCTACAAACTTATCTATATTGATTTCATACCCAGACGACAAAGCCCTGAGTATTGTATCAAACATTTTTATCAAATTCACATCTAATCCCGTTATCTCTGCACTTTTTTCGGGGTCCCCAAAAAAACGGCGAGCAGTATTTCCATCATTTGTATTTCCATACCCTGGCTTTGGTTTGTCTATGTTTAAACCCATTTCAGCCTTAAACTTTTGACGAATATCTTCTGAACGTTGCTTCACTTTAGCTTGATCGTCTTTTCCACGTACTTGCCATTTTTTTATCTCAAGACGGTAACTAATGTGAAGCAAACATTCAAAACAGCGAATCCAGGCGTGAAGTGTAGACAAACCAAAACCAAGATTATCCTTATTCGCTACAAACTCCCTGGACTCATCATTCATAAGCTTTGGGGTAGCTTTACAAATATAGCATGTTTGTGATGAAGCTGTTTCATTCACAGCATTGCACACTTTGCCATCAATCATCGTAAAAAGTAATTCATGTTTGACAGTGATCTCTCTTCCATCAACACTAGACTTTGTCGGTCGCAAGCTATTTATTTCCTCTAAGACGGAATTTGTCTCGGTCAAAGTCAAATCAGTGCTCTCTTTAGAGAAAATAAACTTTATTGGCCGGCAATTCATAGAAGATGATGGACGAGGATTCTGCCAAACAATATTACCACTAACGTCACGCAATTGAATCGGCACAAATGAAAAAACAAACAAAAATTCATCAGTGGCTTCGCTATTGCTGAATTTTTGTTTGTATGTGCTGTGACCGGAACTTCCATCACAACCCCACTTACTGATTAAAGTGAAAGATGAGCTTGAAGATAAATTACTTAAAACGTCACTCTGTACAGTAACTAAACGTTCAATGGTTTTGTCTAAAATCGCTTGAAGTTTAATTTCTGCACGGGATTCGTCCAAGGTAATTTGATCCTCACGAGGAAAACAATCAAGCTTAGCTTGTCGGACACAATACATTGATGGAAATACCTGATGACCCGCTTTCATGCTCCACTTTCGAGTCTGCTTGTAGGAGTGGCTAGTCGATTTAGAATCGACGTAATACGCCAATGCTTCTTCTTTTGTCAAGCACCTACCGGTACTATCACTACCACCACTTGATAATCTTTTCTTAGCCACTGCGCACTTTTCAGGGCTCTCACTCACGTCCTTGAGTATATGTGCAACATTACGATGCCCTTCTAATCGAGCTGCCACTTGTGCAGCAACTGCTAATTCAGAAGCACTACGCGACTTCAGTAAATCGTCAACTCTCCTTTTCTTGGTTTTGAAACTGGCGTCTTCAAAGTCTTTTTGTGGTCTTCCAGGGCCAGGAAAAGTGGTCTGTGTCGAAGATGATGGCTCTGAAAGGTGAGCCATCACTTCAATTACAATATTCTCTTGCAGCCAGCTAGAACATTGGTCACTGAAGCGAACTGAGTTCCTCCCATTAGTTTCCCACTTGGTGGAAATCTTGGAGGAAAGTCTTGATATTAACTGCTTCAGATTTCTTTCCGAAGGCTCTGTGATACCCTGTAGATCATATCTAGATGATATGAACTGAAACAGCGATTTATTTCGGTCGTCCTTGCCATACTTCATCCACTCTTCAAAAAACTCGGTTTTTGAAAGAGTGTAGACTCGTTCTGAAAAAATTAAAAAAAAATTAGATGTGCAAATATGTTGCAATGGATTTTTACAGTTTTCAATACTAGAGGGGTACAGCTAATATTTAACATCGATTCCAGCCCGGGTATATGCGGGTACATGTAACTTTTACTCTACTTTTCATAAAAATAGGCAAAAAATGACGTGTTTGTCGAGAAAATGGCTTATTTTGAAAGGGAAAGGTATAAAGTTTTTATGAATATATTATACGAAAAAAAAGGACTTACTCTCAAGATTAGAATCCATAGCAAACACTTGGTATAATCACAATAGATAACATATAACAGACAATCTGCGTAGAGGGTAGTACTGATAATAATTTTGTTGCAATAACGTAAATCCTTAAGTACTTACCTTAATTACTCCGAGTTGAAAAAGAAGTGGGAGAAAATATTCTGGAAATGACATAATTAGGGTGTCCTTAATTGAAATCATTAGTCATTTAATAGAAAGTCGTTAGTGGTTTTTGTCCAGCTAGCTTGTTCTAGGTGAATCACTGTGCGTCTTGACATGCTAACTTTTTCAAAGTCTGTACAAGCAGAACTTGCACGCCTATCAGGCGCTCCGTGTCTACTTGGCCGCACCATCGAGCTACCGATAAGACCGCGTCGCACGTGACTCTCCAACGCCGCATAGAGCTCGTGGTCACACAATAGAATGAGGTGCGGCGACTGTGTTATCTTTGAAGAAAAAACCACGTATTTCTGCTCAGGCGTATCAACAGCGGCTTGAGCCCATCAGAGACCACGTCCGCAACATAGAAAAAGTTCAGGTCGCAACGGATATTGTTCAACTTTTTATAATACGTGCCTGAAAGTTTTGCCCTGATGGGTTTCGAAGCTGCGCATAACAACGTGCATGTAACGATGCTTTTTAATTAACCACACATGGCGCGTAAATTCCCAATGACATAATTGCGGTAAACCGCAGTAACATTAATTAATGGCGATACATGGTAAAGGGACTGTTACAATTACGTTATCTAGCTAAGAGGTAAATTCGACTGGAATTCACGTAGCAACTAGCCCTGGTAGTTACGAGTATTGTAAATCCCGTGATAAGGTGTTTGGTTGCCATGGTCACAGAATAAGAGAAGTGACAAAGGTTTTCACCAACGTGTCGCTTGCTGCCTTATTCTCGCCGTGCGAGCAGGACGGTGACCCGGCCGACAAAGCTTGCATAATGATTATCCTTCACATAACATTGATGCGTCTGAGGCATCGCGGCACATTACTGCATACGGAGAATGCATCGGACGTTCACCCCGTGTTCGGTCATCTTGACCCACACTCGTGTACGTATACGGCACATGAACACACGCACACATACGCATACAAGGAAAACGTCTTATGAGCTGAGTAGACGTCACAGACGTTTTAAGATGAAGTAATATTTTTAGCAGAGGTCTGAGAGCAGGTAAGCCTCGCTCAGGTACCGCAGATTGTTATGTAGACGCTGACACTAGCCTTAAGATCGACGTTACGTTACTAGGTTTCGCGCCAAGAGGCTCGTTAGCTCTGCAGCGTTTATCTTCTTACCTTTCTGCAAGACCTGAGAGTCTTTTGTTGAGATTCATGCCTAGACCTTATCTAGAAGCATGCCACAAAGCTAGTGACCATCGTTTGTGGTGGAAAAATTCGACTGCATTCTGAGTCAAATGCATTGGGTTGACATTGCAATTTTGAAATTCCTACTATCACCTGATGGTGCATCTAAGAATTATGGCCCGTACGTTCTTGTGTTCCCTACTGTATATAGATTTACCTCTTCCTCGCGTACGCGCCATGTCTCCAGCTGATTTCTGCCAAAGTGACTTTTTTTTTAAGACGTCGATATATGGGTGACCATAGTGCAGCCCAAAGTCTGTTTTTATAAATTCGGATACACTATTTTAAGTTGGCGCGAAATTCAAAATCACAATATCACGTTTTAGAATAAGTCCTACAGGTAGGACCGTGGTATGATATTACTACTGAGCTCTTGAAGAAGTTGGGTCTGTAACACTACTCTTAATTAGTAATACCAGAAGGACCGTGGGCCTTAGGAGACTGTTCGGTTGTGAGCTGATTCGCTTGTTCGGTTGTGAGCTGATCGGCACCGCGATCTTTAGTTTCAGGCATATAGGCAGAGTAATTGAAACATCTTAAATCGGGCAAGACGTCTCTAAATCCACGATCTAAAATAAAAACATCGAAAGTTACAATGTAATGTACCTTCCTCGTCATACACCATTCTTTGTACGATCGAGGAATCGGAGTCTGTAGCCGCGAATGGCCCACAAACATCTAATATACAAGGTGTTTCAAAAAAACCCAAAAACAAGATAATTCAAAATTAAATCAAATTTAGCTTATTGCGCAGCTCTATTACAAATATGAAAAGTATGTCATATAAATTATATGAAACTTTCATTTTGAAAGATGTCAAACCGTGCAACTGATTACTAGAGTTGCGACTATCGTATTTCACTTTTAAAATAATTTTTTTTTTTTGGTTTTTTTGAAACACCGTGTATAGCTGTTACAGTTAAAACTAGTTACTAGTTAGAACGCGTTTTTCCTAGTTAGAACTAGTTTTTAGTTGGTGCCTTTGTTAAAACTAGAATTGACTAATGTCTGAATCAAATATCAGTTAAAACTAGTTTCTGCAAGACAAAACGCGTTTTCCCGAAGCGGGTCAGTTAAAACTGTTCCGACCGAGGTTAGAGTTCATCATACCTTATTCTGATTGGCTTGAGGTTATGTTGTGGGTTATGTTGTTGTTGTGCTTACCGTTTAACGCAACCAAAGTCTTTTCTGGCACTTCGCCGGCCGCTGCCGCAGCACGCTCGCTTCGCTCGCTCGGCTCGTGCGTTGGGGGTCGCAGTTCTAACCTTTTTTTTTTACTTGGGGAAATGCCCACGCATACCCCCCATCGCAGGGGCGATGGAAGGGTTATGTCGGACTCGAACCGACTAAAACCCCAAGGTGTTCCTTCTCCCGCCTGGGGTGGGGTCACAGGTATCGCGTTAGCATTCGTCTGTGACCCCACCGGGCGCTGGACCGCTTATATCAGTGGACCCCTTCTCGCGGGGGGACCAATGCCCCCCCATGTAGCCTGCTGTTTGAAGGCGTGCATGGAACACGTTGCACGCCATCCGTCTCAAGGCCTTTATTGGTGACGGTCGCCCCTGCGGCCGTCACCAGGCCTCTTCTATGGAGGCATCAGACGGGCCTCGGCTCGTCTTCTGCGTCCAGGCCTTCTGCGGCGGATAGCGGGAGCACTAGCGTCCGCCTCTCTTTCTCTCTCCGCCGCCTCCTTCTGGGAAATTATGTCTTCACAGAAGGAGAGGACACTGTTCCATGACGTCTCGTTCTCGACCATAGTTCGCACGACAGTCGCCAACGAGAGGTCCGGGCCTGCTGTTCGCAGTTCTAACCTTTTTTTTTTTTTTTTTTTTTTTTTTTACTTGGGGAAATGCCCACGCATACCCCCCCGCCGCAGGGGCAGCAGGAGGGTTATGTCGGACTCGAACCGACTAAAACCCCAAGGTGTTCCTTCTCCCGCCTTGGGTGAGGCCACAGGTATCGCGTTAGCATTCGTCTGTGACCCCACCGGGCGATGGACCGCTAAAAGGAAGCGGTCCCCATCTCGCGGGAGGCCAATTTTTGACCCCCGCATTTACCGCCTCATTTGAAGGCGTGCACAGAACACATTGCACGCCCTCCAATCGCGAGGCCTGTTTTCCGATGACAGTCTCCCCTGTGACTGCCACCAGGCCTCTTTTTAGGATGCATGAAAGGAGCCCGCATTATAGCCCCTCTCATGCATCCAGCTCCTCTGCGGAGGATGGGGAAGCCCGCTGTAAGCTTCCCCCTCCTGCACCTCTCCCTGCGTCTCCCCCTGAGTATACCATTCCACAGGGGGAGACACTAGTCGGAGATGTCTCGCTGTCAACGATGGAGTAAGCTCCGGTCAACAGCGAGAGATCTCCCCCCTCGCGCGTGCCAATTACGCTTGGCACGCACGCCACCCTCATCGAGCAGCACTCTCGTGCCGCTCGCCTCCCCCTCGCTCGTCCACGACACTCTCTGCTCATCAGAGAGATGTGTGGAGAGCCCTCTGCGCGGGACGGTCTTACCAAAACGGTCCCGTTCCGCGCCAGTGTCAGGTAATTCGCCATCGGACAACAAGAATTCCGAAGAAAAGTTGTTGTCCGATGCCCAGGGTGCACCGTCCCAGACTCATTGCCCTTCCCCCGAACGGATTCAAGAGGATTGACAATGGGCTGGGCGCTCGTGGAGGCAGTTCTAACCTAACCTAACCTAACCAACCCTTAACGGATTGGTTAGGCTAGGCTACTAACAAACCTAACCTACAGTTTCTGCCCCGATATAATCTCCGCGGGGGGGGAGTTTTAACTATAGCTAGTTTTAACTATAGCTCGATGTGACAACTAGTTTTATCTGAAAATCAAATATGTCAGTGGTAAATTCTAGTTTTAACTGATTATTTCTAGTTTTAACAAAGGCACCAAGTAAAAACTAGTTCTAACTAGGAAAAACGCGTTCTAACTACTAACTAGTTTTAACTGTAACATAGCCATCACAGCTCACTATTAGCTTTAAAAGGTTTGAAAACTTTTGAAAACTATATGTTTCTATTTGGAACAAGTAATTGGAGCTTTTTTGGATGTAGACGTATGTTCCGTCCATTACTACAATTGCTTTTCTATCTTCGATAGGTGAGTTTGGGTTTCCAAACAAGGCGTTCGGCACGTACAGGTTACGTTAAATTACCAGTCTTCTGTCTATGTGATCAAGACTTAGGTGTCTAGGCACGAAATCGACCGATAAACAATCTCTTGCTCTTTTTAGCAAGAGATTATAATCTTTCGTAGATTACTACGGAACCCTAAAAATATTTATTTTTTTTGCTTCGATACATTTTCCAGTGGCTTGTAACAAAAAATCTTACGGTATGAAATCAATTTTGAAAGCCAGTTAATAGTTTAAATTAACACAATCTGACTCTTTCCAACTCATTTTTATGATTTGATATGTTCCTCATATTTGTTTCATTTCGTTCCATAATATTAATCCTCTCTTTATTCCTCAAAATTTCTCCCGCGTTTCTCAGTCTTTCTGAAGCTGAATTGTTTTAAAACATTTTTGCTAAATCGCAGAGCAGATATTACAACTTTCCCCATAAACTGCAACGAAGAAATGCGTTTGAGACATATATTTCTATCTCCTTTTATAAGTGGATGTAAACATTATGACCTATACAAGCGTATACAGGCGGATTTTCTTTAAGGTTAATTAAATTTATTTAAAAGAGAAAACAAGTAATGTCATGAGTAGAAGTTGGAATCCTACACAAAAAGGTCGGAATTTGATTCCCGCAGGCGTCAAATAATGAAAATTATATTGCTATGACTAAGAGTAAAGTTAAGATTTTCATGACTTGTCTATTTAGAGTAAAAGAGAATAATGGAAGTTATTTGAATGAGAATTCAAATGAAAGGTTATTTTAAAATAAAATCTTTATTGAAATCACACCTAAAACAACATTTATTTATTCAGCGAGCACAAGACTGCTTTATTTTTGACTCAATCCAGTAACTACTCCTACAAATATCTGTCTTTTTACTTGGTGTGCAATATTTAATACTTATACTTAATATTAGTTCGCTAAAATAATAACTTGTTCCGGTTTTTTTTAATAACGACTTGTTATTTATTAAAAAATAATATCTCGCATTCAAGATTTCTGCGCACTCTGTCCACAGCCGTTTATTTAACCCTTCATATCCCACGATTATACGCACTAAAAACGCTAAAATTTAGGATTTAAAAAATCCAAGTTCTCGACCTTGGAGGACCCAGGCGTTAGCCGCCATCGTGAATTAAAGGTGCCAAAGTTAGGTATATTTTAAATAACTTCTCAATTGTTTACTAAATCACAAAAGTGTCTATGAAAGGTTCAAAGAAGATAAAATTGTCTACATTTTTTTACTACATGATTATTCTGTAAGTCTTAAAGGTAAAAAGTTACAAACGACGGAAATAATAATATTTACAAAAATCTAATATATAAAATGATAAACTGACTGGGGGATACACAACGCACAGCCCAAACCGCTTGACTTACGGACTTGAAATTTTGCACATAGATACCTTTTGTAGTGCAGGCATCCATAAAGGAGCGATTTTTGGAAATTCCACCCCTAAGGGGGTTAAATAGGGGATGGAAGTTTGTATGAAAGTCCGTGAATTTTGAAGTTAGGATCTTAGAACTTCGTATGTAGGCTGATGATTAAAAAATAATGAACATGTGTATCAGCGATTTTGGAAATTCTGCCCCTAAGGGGATTAAGGGGGTTAACTGACTGACATATCAATGCACAGCCCAAACCGCTGGGTCTAGAGACTCCGAATTTCGCTTGTAACTTTTTACCTATAAGACTTACAGAATAATCATGTATACAAAAAATTTAGGCAATTTTGTCTTCTTTAAACCCTTCATAGACACTTTTGTGATTTAGTAAACAATTGAGAATATATTTAAAATATACCCAATTTTGGCGCCTTTAATTCAAGATGGCGGCTAACGCCTGGGTCCTCCAAGGTCGAGAACTTGGATTTTTATTAACCTGCCATACCTAAACAATATTGTGTCAAAACATTTTCTACGCAACCTTTTGCAATGCAAAACTACCTACAGACTGAGCTACTAAGATATTGAGCAAAAACTGAAAAAAAACCGAAAATTTTATGGTTTTTTGGTCACCCCGCCGCTTGCACAGCACTTTAAAAATTGCAAATCTGGTTTTTTAATATTGGTTTAGGTCTTAGCAACATATAAAAAATTCAGAATGACCCGACCTTTTGCAAGCACGGATTTACATCTAGACTGAACTATTAGTAGAAATTCAAGATATATGCATTTGAAATTTACATCTGATGCGAGCGGATACACACTAAAATAGCGCGCGGCGCATAGTTTAGAAAACCATTTATAAAAATGTTTCTGTCGCATGTATGTGACTGGTTTTGCTTGTATGTTGTTTTAAATTTATTCCACTGCACATAAACATAAAATTTGTGAAAAATAGCTAAAAATATAACCCAGGCAAACGCAATATACTGCGAAGGTACAGAAAAATCAAAGGTTGTAGTTTTGCCTGATTTTCTATTCCAATATCAATTGAATCACAAAATTATCTAACACATCTGCTTGTATTTGAAATTACCTTTTCAAAAATGTATAATACTTACACAATTACATAGAAAACAACAAAAAAAGGGTCAAGCATTCCGCGATTTCCTTGAACGTGCATGATCTACAGCTGCCCTCGAGCCAGGCCAAGTGTGAGTCGTGCGGAGTGCGGAGTTCCGCATATTATTTATAATCTGATTTTTAATATAATACTAAATGAATACTAACAGTATAAATTTGATTTGAATATCTTACTATTATGAAAGTTAAGAGTTTGTGAGGAATTATGGGTAGTTACTTTTTATATTTGCGAAAGTGACGCTTTCACGCCTAAATCGTGGTTTGAACCTTGGGGATGGACATAGGCTATTATCCGCGGGAATTTCGTGATGTACTTGGACATTAGGGTGTCCCTTATTTTTCAAAGTTTTAATTTTACAACGCATAGGCTATTATTTTATTCATTTGTACCTAAAACACCCCAAAACATTTTTTTGTATTATTCGGAATAGTGCAACCCGTGCCGACATGCGCGGGAACATATTCATACAAGTAGCATCCAAGGAGCGGCGCACGCCCGCTGTTATTGTCACTTAGTCTCGGCTCATCGGGTAATTAGCGCGCACTGTTTTATTTTTTAAAGATGTTAGTAAAACTAAGAAGCAATAAGAAAAGTATTTTCTTAATTGGTGAATTAAATCACCAAATAACGGGTGCCAAATTTCCGTCTAATCAGCAAGTTCTTGCCGTTCTGTTTTTCAACATACGCAAAGTTAAGTTGACTGTTAGTGTAAGTGCCAACCTTGTCATTCGAGAGTACATTTCATTCCGGGAAAAGGCGAGAATACATACCAGAGATTACGTGCTTTTAGAGCAAAAACTAAAAAGAGAATTGTTACTCTTTGCCTGTCGCCATCATGTTTACGAACTAGTGCTCAAAAGTGTGTTTGAATCAAAGATCCCACAAGTCACTAGCAGTTCTAATATTTTGCTGTTCAAAAAATGTAGAGACAACTGGAAAAATATTAATCCTAGCGCCATCGAACCATGCACTGAGTTTGTCCAATAAGTAACATGTTTGTGAGGCAACTATTAACGAATTGGTGACGTTTTTTAACAACGAGCTGGCAAAATCGATTGTACGATATGATTATCGAGAACTCTTCGAGCTGTCTGTTTTTTTTCTGGGTGAAGACAATGAACACAAAATAAAAATCAGACCTCCTGACACAATGAATAGCAAGAGCAATTTATTATTTAAAAATATATTTGTTGCAGTCACAGTTAAAAATGAGCGCTAAAGATAAACAACCTTTACAACATGTTTGTCTATTTGTTGTGGCAGTTTATGTTAAACCCTGGTTTGGATGCAGTTTGGCTCTAAAAGCGCGAAATCAAGATTTGTATTTTTGAAACACTTTAAAAGATTATGAAGAAGTTGACAAATTGTTTTCCGAAGCGGCTTTAAACAAGTTCAGTCAAGACTTGTTGTTCTTGTCAGAGGAAATAGCCATCCTATCAATTTTTGATGACAAAATTGATGAGCAGACCACACTCAATATTGTAGAAAACTTACAAAGAGAAAGTTTCGGTGATTCTAGAAAGAGATATGTTCCATCGAAGGACGAGATGTGTGGCTCTTTATACGGTAGGTAGTAGTGTTTAACCCATGATTTAATTTAGGACTTATTCGTTTTATTTATACTAAAACTACTTTGTTACCTTATTTTAGTGAAATCTCTGAGATATTTCGTTTCTGTCAAGAACAAAGATGTTTTTTTATCGAATGAAACTTGACAGCATTTTCCTTCAAGAACGTGAATCTTTGTCAAAAGAAAATGCGGCGTTCGTGGAAGCTAAACAAGAAGGTTTGAAGCTTAAAAGTAGTAAATGACACAGCTGGAAAGCTGTTAAATTTATTCAAGAATTCCACGGTTTGATTACTGCAGATGAAAAAAAGCAGTTCTTATTACGCTGTGTACAAGAACATAGGAAAATGTATCCAGACTGTAAAAAAGAGACTGAAGAAAAAATATCCAAATTAATATACGTTTCATATATTTCTATATATAAAACAATGTATATTTTTTGAAAATACAATAACGGCACTATATAAGTTGTGTTTTCATCAACATTTCTGTAACGAAATGAATTTAAGTGATGATTAATGGCTACAAATTAAGAGATACTTTATGCAGCTACTAGTTTTTCGCCCGGGACTTCGTTCCCGTAGGACTTTGAGAAAATTATGTAGCCTATGTGTTATTCCAGTGTGTCAGCTACTTCCATATAAAATTTTATCAAAATCGGTCCAGCTGTTCTCGAGTTATAAATTTTCGAACAAACCCGACTTTTTGTTTTATATGCTAAGATTTTATAAAACTTTGAGCTCCCGTCGGCACGGGTTTAAATAAACTTAGTAAGTCGAAATTTTGTATTCCGGCAACTAATAGACTAATAAACACAATAAGAGGATATGCGTTTCAATAATGAGAAAAAAAAATTTTTCGTCCATATAAGGGACACCCTATTGGACATGTTACTCTGACTGATACAAAAGCGATCAAGTACATCGGAATAATATAGAAAAATATAGGATAAAACAAAAAACACAGATCACAGGTATTTGAAGTTATTTTAATAAAAGGTCTCTCACCCATAACATTAGTGTTACAAATTAAAATTAAAAACAAATATTTAAATTAAATTTATTACATTTTTTAATTTAATAGTACGTACACCAGCTCTCACAAAAGGTAATAAGTACGTACTTTAAACGCATATATACTATTACATTTTTTTAAGTCTTTTGTTGAGAGAAAGAAATAAATTTTATTATTTACACACAATACATCAAACATTCACTCAATACATCAAACATCCTGTTTGAATATGTACTCTAAAACGGAGTTTCTGTTCTGCAACAGTTTCATGTGCTTCGTGTTACCATTGCCTTTACTAATTCCAGAGTCTCGACCAATTGCTGTCTGTGCCGCAACCCTTTTCAAAGATATGCGTCTCTTCTCTCTTAAGACTCTTGTTGGAACTATCCGAGTGCGTGATACATGCATTAATGGATCGGCCATAGAAATCAACCCTGCCATCATAGCTTTTGGAACCTGTTGTAATATGTGATCGTAATTTTCATCCTGACAAACGTACACCTCCGTGTTTCGTTTTTGCACATTGTCTTCACATATAACATAAGAAAGCATACAGTGTATAAGATCGTTCAAATTGTACGATGTCACTCGAAACGCATGTATGAGAGAGGTGGAATCTTTGTGTCGACAGAGGCTGACGAATGTAGTTTTATCTTCTTGTGCGTCTCGATTAAGTATCGACTCACGCTGGAATACATTTTTCTGCGCTGTCTGGATGAAGTAGAAGTCCGAATATACTTCCGATAACATTTCTGAAGTCGAATAGGCGGCACCCTTCCAATCTCCCAACTCTTGCAGATACATAGTCTTGCACAGACTTTCATCGTTGATTATATTATACCAGTGGTGATGGGCGTTTCGGCTATGTTCGTCCATGATGTTGAACATGTACTGCTTACAATATCTGAACACTTCTTCGGTGTCCATGATTTTTGTTTGTAACACGAGCAAATTAAATGTGTCACAGTATGATTCCAATAACTCCACTTTACTATTGGCACTCTCATTTGAATCGTGCTCAGTAAGCAACTTAAGGACACGGCGTTCCGCGTCATTTACTTGCACATGCATACCATCAAATATCGTTTCATCTATTCCTTTCAATGCCGTTGTCAAACGATCATCTTCGCTATACATGTCGGCTCGTTTTTGTTCGAAAATGTAATCTCGTACCATCGATCGCCACAGACTTTCCATAGTTGCAGTTTAAAAAGTACGAGACTGCAATATTTTATTAATTCTGCCACTTTTTTCAACGCTGTTTTTCTTTTTGCCGAATGGTTTGTCACATAACGACGAGAACATCAATTGATACACTTTTTTACAACTTTCGAATTCACTGAGAGATTTTATCAATTCTTCTGGAGATATGTCACGTTGAATAGTGACAACCTTCCAAATTCGCTGCAGTGTTTTAACAGATCCATTTGACATTAATGTATCGTTCGTTTCGGCAAATATTTGTAACATACATGAGTTTAAATGTTCTTTACACCCCATACAATGTTCTACTAGGCACTTTTCACTTATTCTCAGCAGATTGGATTCTTTATTTTTTATTATGTAAATGCTGTCACAGGTCTCCTTGATAATGCACACGAGAAATATATGTAACTCAGAGTTTCGGGATAATTCTTGCTGAGATGTTTCGGCTTTATCGTATAAAATATTACACGGTATGATGTTCTCGTACGTCGAATATGCCTCCGCTAGTAATTCAAGAAAACGTCGTGGCTGCAGTGTATTTCTTATTGTCACCAAAACATTCATGAAATAATCCACATTCAGCGTTTTATAATTCAAAAACAAGGCAAGCAGTCGTTTGTTCTAACCATCAACCATTCCTTGATTAGTTTTCTCAGTTTGTTTCCAACATCTTGCGATGTCTCTCAGCACTTTTAAACACTCGGTGCGATCGATGTTAGATTTAATTTTTTTATTTGAAGTTCCAGCATGTCCACCATTCTCCGAATCGCAACATTTCATTGCCAGTCATCGACGAACAATCGTTTATTTCAAAAATATTCAAAAGTCTGAGCACCAAAGACCCATCGGATGTCAACGCCATGATATTGTGTTTAGTTCAGAAATGAAGAACAAACTCGAATACAAAAAAGAAGTTGTTACTTAGAGGATTTACTACTGAACTTTGTCACCGATGACACATTTGTTTTCGTTGAATCTTTTCAGCAAAATATACACAGAGTTATACAGAGTTATAAGCAATTTTCAAGTTTAGGTTATGTTAGGTCACAGAATAAAAACTAGTAACTAGCGTTACAGAAGCTTTACTTCGCAATGGTTTTCAAAGAAATATGGCTCAATCTGATAAACAATACGATTTAATTTAGCTCGCGTTCCAGTCGAGCACGTGTTCATTTACATACCTACCAAATTTTTTTGAGGGATTATGGGCCTTTAATTCACTGGACCACGGTTCATAATAAGTTATACGTGGTTATACGTATTGAAAGAGCCGCGGACTAGGGTTGCTTACTTCGAGAAACTACTTACGCCACGAGCGTTTACTCCTACTTGTGCCGGGCAACGCGCAGCAGGCAGCGCCGAGTACGTTCATGTAGTCTAAGAGCTAGTTGCATAATTGTATATGCTATACCATTCGAAATGGATTGTGAAACCAACGGACACAGCCGAATCTTAAACAAAAATGCTAATAATAGTACGATATTGGATGAAGTTTTGGGGTTAGCGCCGAATGCTGCGAAAAAATGCAAGAAATTTACACCTCTATGTACATCAGCTACAGCTGAAGATGCCGATACAGTTTTGACATTCTCCGATATTGTTCCGGTCGGTTCTGTATTACCACCACCACCACCGCCGCCTTCATCAAGAAAAAAAAAACATTGTCCGATAAAAGAGGAGGATGAAGACGAAGATGAAGATGACTTTATAGACGAGGATGACAATTGCTATAAATCTCGACAGTCAAGCGCTCCAAAACCATTCTGTTCGGTTACGTCTCGACGAGGAATATTGAAGAAGGTTAAGTTTACTGATTCCAAAAAACGTAAATAAATTCATGTGACAGGAAAGACGTATACTTACCTAATTTAAAATCACCATGCCACCAATACCGCAATGCATACCATTCTTTTTAAATTTCTACTCGAAAGAGAATTCGTCGTTTCTCGATGAATTTCTGACTCCGTACACATATGAAAGTTGCAACAACTTTGTCTCTATGTATATCAATGACCATGCTCCAATGAGACAACAAGCGCTGTTTGTCTTCTCCGATGGGTCGTGCATTTATCTGAACGAAACCGATACTGACAACATGAAACGATTGCCCCTACAGCAGCCACATAAAAAAACAATTATAAATCCGAAGACTTTTGGGAACGGTGGTTCGCTCATACAATTTAATGAAGCATCTAACGCAACAAGTAACGAAATTCAGATATTAAATAACGCCGTAACTTCTGTTCATGCTGACGAAGAAACTAGTAACGTGGTTCATAAACTACGTTAGCCTGTGTGTGCGTGTGAAACGACGTTGAACAATAAAAAAAATTAATATAATTTTTTTTAATTTTTTTTCAAGTCGTGTAATGATTCGTCTCAAGGAAATGCCCCTTCAACATCGAGATATATGAATTTTAGCCCTTTACCCTTAGGATAACATGAAATAAGGTACACCAAAAGTATGATCCAATATTTATTAAAATAAAAAACATGCAATTACATCCAATTTCGGTTACAAGAGTAATAAAAAAATAACATTGATCGCTCGCTCGCTTTTTAGATGTCAATAACGCAAGAAAGTGTAAATTCAGCGGAATCGGCAATAGTATTATACATTTTCATCAAATTCCATCGCTTCATTTCGTTGTCATACACACAGTAAGGACTAAAGACATCGTTCATTATCTTCGAGTATATACAGTGAAAATTATCCATGGCATAGTGTTTATACAAATGTATGAAGTGTACACCAACGGCGGTCTTGGAAGTAATGTACGCTAGTATTCGGTCAGAGAATATATCGAAATGAACCATTTCGCAAACGTTGTCATTAATTTTTATACCGTAAATCATTATAAATTCCAAAAATGTTTCACAAATGAATGTAAATAATTGTTCAGTGGAAAAATGAGAAGTTGAAGTCTGGGCCGCGCCATTTTCTACTATATCAATCATTCTGAGACAAAAGTAGTAGGTTGTGACACATGCGGCAATAAGTCGTTTTCCAGTCAATATGTCAACTTTGCAACGCGCTAGATTACACGGGGTTGGGAACTGGTGTACTAACAACATATCCTCTGTCCAAGAATACTCGTAATGTGAATTTGTAGAGTCAGAGCGAGCGCGCACGGGTGACTTTTGTCAGCATGACAAAAAAGTTTTTGTCGCTGTCACGTCACGCCTCCAAAGCGAGGTGCGCTCACGAAAGGTGACAGTGACAATTTTTTTTCTTTGAAGCTTCATTTGTCGAAATGGATTTCGAAGAGACGGTCGTCATCTGTGAGCTTATAAGGAAACTCAAAAGAGAAAAAAAGCGAAAAGAATACTGGGTACACCCCCTTTGGAGTGACCGGTTAATAAATGGAAAGTTCTACACCATGTTTCATAAACTTCGGGAACATCCAAAGAAATTTTTTGGGTATTTTCGAATGAGTGTTAGAAGTTTTGATGAATTACTTCGCAATTTAGGACCTGCGTTGACATACGTAAATACAAACATGAGATTGTCTGTTCCGGCTGAAGAAAGACTCGCTGTTACTTTGAGGTAAATATACTAAGTAATTAGAATATTATGTAATTTTAAATTGTTTATTTTAATGAGAATACAAAAATGTTATACAAATTAAAGTAAGTAGTTTTAACTATAATCTAAAATCAAAAAAGTAATTGAAATGTAATATTCTTTAATTATTCTTCATGTTGGTTGATATTGTACTCCTGGCAGATGTCATACAATTCGGAATCTTCTGTAAACTCTGTAATATAGGTTTGAATTGATGACGATGAGGCGGCTGAGGAGTTTTTCGGGTTTTGCTTAGGAGGCGATGATTGTGAAGATGAATTCGGTTGAGTGTGTGCAGAGGGTAGCTAATTTTGGGAACTTGTAGATGTATGAGTAGGAGAAGGAGATAAAATAAGTTGAGTGTTTCTTGCTAAGTGTAGTGGGCCTTGGGGACTTTGCGATGGTAGAGAGACAGAATATTTGGGTTTGATTTGCATATTTTGAGGGCTTGTAGATGGAATGTATGTAGGAGAAGAAGATAAAATCAGTGGAGTGTTTCTTGCTAAGTGGAGTGGGCCTTGGGGACTTTGCGATGGTAGAGAGACAGAATATTTGGGTTTGATTTGCATATTTTGAGGGCTTGTAGATGGAATATATGTAGGAGAAGAAAATAAAATCAGTGGAGTGTTTCTTGCTAAGTGGAGTGGGCCTTGGGGACTTTGCGATGGTATAGAAACAGAATATTTGGGCTTGATTTGGAAATTTTGAGGACTACCTCTATAAATTGTGGATGGGCTATTCATAGGAGAATAATTATTGCGCTGAGTGTTTTGTTTCTGAACTTCCTGGAAAATTTGTAAAATTTTGATCTGTACGTCTAGTTTATTCTCCTCCGGGACTGCTTTTAACAACGGCACCAAAGACAGCGCAAAATGCTTTTCCTTGTCATCGTCATTACAGTCACTTTTGTTATTTCTCATAGCCTCGATAAACCTGTTATCATCAACTCTTTTGTTGTTTAAAATCTCTAGAAGCCTTTCTTCGTAACATATTTTATTCTTATTTTTCTTTCGGGAATATTCTTCTCGCTGTAGTACTTCCACACTGGCATCCTGACTATCTTCTTCGCAAGCAATTTCCTCTACAGGATCAGCATTTCCTGAGGTTTCTCGGGTATCCATGCTTGGGATAAGGAATAGAAGTTGGTCAAAATGTTTGTACTTTCTTCTTTTTGTTGCGGCCTGGCCAGACTTAGTACATTTTTGCTCACGTAGCTCACGTGAAAAACAAGCCCTTAAATTCTTCCATCTTTTTTGTACAAGTTTACCTGAAAATAAATATTTAACTAGTATAAAACAGTCAGTCATTTATTTAATTTATGTATTTTTAACTTTAATTTTGTATTATGTATTTAATTTTCTTTTGTTTCAGATATCTTGCAACCGGCAACAGTTTTTACAGCATATCATTTGAATATTTGATAGGTGCCACCACTGCACGAGAAATTGTAAAACCTACATGTTCCGCGATCTGGAATTTACATACACTATACATGCCTGAAAAGTCTGAAGAGGATTGGTATACTATTTCAAATCAGTTTTACCAACGGACAAATTTTCCGAACATAATTGGCGCAATTGATGGCAAACATGTGAGAATAATTCAGCCGGAAAACACCGGTTCGCAGTGTTTCAATTACAAAAAGTACTTTTCTACTGTTCTCATGGCATGGGTAGATGCAGATTATAAATTTGTATACATAGATGTTGGTGCTAATGGAGCAGCAAGCGACTTCAATGTATTTCAGAATTCTGGCATGGGCAAAAGATTGCAGCAAAATCAATTGAGCATACCAGATGATCGTAATTTGCCATATGATGAAAATGGAAAAAAAATGCCATTTTGTTTGGTCGCGGATGAGGCATTTGGCTTGTCGAGGCATATTTTGCGACCATATGCAAGAAAATCATTGTCTACTGTGAAAAAAAATTACAACTATCGCCACACTAGGGCACGACGCATGGTTGAATGCACTTTTGGTATACTTTGTAACAAATGGCGAATTTTGCACAGGCCCCTTGACGTTAGTCTTGATTTTGCTGATATAATAGTAAAAACATGTTGTATTTTACATAATTTTGTACGGTGCAGAGATGGCATTCAATTTACTGACACTGTTTACGACTGTCCATTAAAAGGTATTGCAAAAAATCCATCAGACAGAACCATATCAGCAGCAAATATACGTAATTATTTTGCGAATTACTTTATCTGAATTTCACTTTTTTGTACAACTGTTGTTTTAGCTACAAATACTAAAAATAAAAAGATACTCACCAGCTTCAGTTTTTTTTTGTGACGACAACGTACCCCAAACTGTTGAAAATATTATACGACTGATTTCATCCCATGCTTTAATTTTCAAATTAGAATCTGAATACTCTTTCAGCTTTTTATCGTAAATTGCTGCTCTTGTTTCAACTTCTTCAATAAGTAAATCATTATCGATATCCTCTTCATGCACTTTCACGTTTTGCGTAGACGTTGACGCCATTTTGCGTTCGCTAAAGACGACGGTCCGAATGCAAATGGCGGAAGAACTACGTGTTGAGTGACAATTTTGTTGCCCGTGCGCGCGCTGCTATAAAAACCTAGCGGCGCGGTGACAGTTTCGTCACGGGCTTGTCCGCTGGTCGGCGGACAAAAATGTCACCCAATTGTCACGTCGTAACGTGCGCGCACCTCCATACATACTCATAGACTTGATGTGAGTGACGAAACAGTCACGGTGACAAAAGTCACCCGTGCGCGCTAGCCCTCAATGTAAAAGTTGGCAACAGTGATAGGACCACTAAATCGATTTTCATGGCGGATATGAATAGGCACCAAAAATGAAATATCAGACAGTGAAATATTGTGTCGAATCTCACCGCTGTTAATGACAGTGGTGAGATTTTTCTTTTTTTGCAAAAAGGAATACACATTCACCAGAGTTTGATGGCTGTTTAGAGTAACTTTTATTAACTTTTCGTAGAGATTCAGGTGGCTGGTTGGGATGACCACAGGATCGCGAGTCTCGAATTCCTTGCACAACTGCGCGTATCGATCTGGGGACATTATTGGTTTTCTAACGTCAATGGTCTGTGATAACGGCCAGTTATGGGAGTTGTTTTCTTTAGATTTTGAAACATCGTTGTTGTTGATCGTCAACGATAGTACATCTTGTATGTCAATCATACACAGCGTCTGCAACAAGGCAGCGTATGCATTTTTGGGCTGTACGTTGATTTTATCCGCATGTATATTTGAAAAGTCACACAGGTATGCAAAATACAATATTTTTCCATCCTTCAGTCGGACGACCCTGGATCCGATTAAATCATACTCTGAACTCGCCTTCGTTCGGTTATTCATTACTTCCATTATTAAATTTAAAGCGGCCAATGTAGAATGGTGACAGTGCTTCAGCAAATTCAATACGATGTTCATAGAAGCATTGAACAATAAAACATCGTTCGAGTTGTCGGTGAATATTACAAATTTTGTCGGAACCAGCCTAGACACCCGACCGCTAAACCATTCGTTCACTCCCGTGTAGAATGCCTTCAAGTATTTTAATCGTGACATCTTGTCAAATTTCGATTTATCCTGTTTGAATATGTACTCTAAAACGGAGTTTCTGTTCTGCAACAGTTTCATGTGCTTCGTGTTACCATTGCCTTTACTAATTCCAGAGTCTCGACCAATTGCTGTCTGTGCTGCAACCCTTTTCAAAGATATGCGTCTCTTCTCTCTTAAGACTCTTGTTGGAACTATCCGAGTGCGTGATACATGCATTAATGGATCGGCCATAGAAATCAACCCTGCCATCATAGCTTTTGGAACCTGTTGTAATATGTGATCGTAATTTTCTTCCTGACAAACGTAAACCTCCGTGTTTCGTTTACGTTTTCGTGTTCGTTACGTTTTATTTGTATACTAAAAAGTCTATAATTTATGGCACTATTCCCAATTGGTTTCAGATATACTGACTTAGTATAAGTAGATTGGCCGGTTTCTGAAACAAAATAAACTTATTTTACAATGGTATGAACCTTTAAATGCACTCTCTATTTGTAGTAATGAATAAGCATTTCTCCACTAACCATTGACATGGTACCCAGCAGAATGTTGATGTACCATGTTAAAAATTTAGTTGCCAAGTGATGTCATCAAAACAGTCATGGTCTTCATAAATCAAAAACTCTTCAGTAAATTAGTCTTAAATTGGCGATAGTGGTACTTGAGACGTTTCAATCAAGGATTGTTACAAGACCAGACTTTGGTCAGACCTCGTCACTCAATTTTTGGCTAGTTCTAAACATGTATTTCTGCTATCATGCGTAAGTTACCTTATTAATACATTCAACTCAATACAAATCTATGAGATTACCTATCATAGAATCGATTAAGAAGTTACTTGTTGTACTTACGGGTGTCGACAGCGATTGCAGGACATGTAAACACCAGAATACTCTTTGTAATTTGGTATGGTCCTCTTGTCCTGTTCCTTCCGTAGCCATGGCTGGTCATGATGGTAGCGTAATTGGGCAGTTACACCATTCACGTGGATCCTTGCTCCTTTAATTTTCTTGGTTACCAAATCGCAAAAGATGTCTTGCTTGAGAATCACTTCAAGAACGTCGGGTGTGTAATAGTTGAACCATTCTTTTGGAACCAGACAAATATGCTTAGACATTTTGATGCAGTCTCTCCAATTGCAAGTTAGTAACTGATGGCCAGCCAGTGAAGTCGATTCCTTATAAACCTTCTATGGTCATCGAGATAATTGATCAGCAATTAACTTTCAATGAACTGTTCCTTTGAATCGTTTTATGATTTCTGTATAAGATTTTGAATAATAGTGATTATGGGTATGAACTATAACTAATTACGCTATACGTCTAAATCCTAGACGTATCGACAGCAAGGATTTCGGCTGCAACAAAGAAAACATCGCTACATTGTCTTACTACGGAATATCAGTTAAAAACAATCAAAATGGTTTTTACTCACGATTCAGTGGTTTGAATACATGGCATTAAGACTCTTATATATTTTTTGGGCTTAGGTTTTCGTCGAGTGTCTCTTTCATTTTTTAACCAAATTTGTTTGTTATTTATGCGAAGTATGGCACGCGTATTATCAATCTGAATCCTTGTTCCTTCTATCTTGTTAGTCTTCTGATAGTGGGCATGAATTTCACTATGAAGAACCAACCCTATGAATTCCGAGGGATACTTGTCCCATGAATTAGGGACCAAGCACAAATGTTTCTTCAACATATCTTATCAATGTCTGCCAGTACTTTTGTTTAGAACTTTGTAGCAACCTTACGTTGTCTTAGGATGCGATTAAATCAAGAGCTTTTCATGAATATTTCCAGGACACTTGAGATGATGATATTCAATTGACAATCGTGGACTTGTTTGATTGATCGTAGTAAGAGTGTAAGTGTATCACACCGATTTGTCAGTCTTGATTGCTATTTAAACGAGGCATCGGCTCTCAAGCAAACTAGTTCATCTAAGTCATTATTGACATTTGGTATTGTCTAAGTAATCCGTCAGGTTCCTTCGTGCTGATCAAGAAAGTTGACGATTTCCGCTGAAAGCGAGCTATTCTTCAGTGATTACTTCGCGTGACTGAATTACTCCAGTGACAGCGATCGTGGATAAGATTTCAGCTTGCAAACAAGTCCCTGCTTAACCAATCGCAATGACTGATCGCAAGGCAACTTTCAAAAAGGCGTCTGATGAGAAAATCTCCGACTTCATCAAATCCTTCAAAAATTTGAGCCCTACCAAGCGTCAGTACAGTGAGCTTTCTAAATCAGACTCGACTTCATCAATGTCATCTGGAAGTAGCTTCGCTTCCAACCCTTACGTGTCTATGGCTCATGTAAGTGGTCCAGCGCCTTGTTCTTCGAGCTCCGGAAAATCTTCGAGTCAAAAAGGCGAATCTCGTCGAGATAAAGAGAAGGAGCTGCTTGAAAAACTGCAGAAGTCAGTCCACGAAACTGCTATAACTCTTAACAAATATGTGGCCATGCGTAACCAGAAAAAGTGATTATTCACGATACTCAATACTATTTTTGGCACGTTAGATATTAACATGTAGTCATTAAATATTTTACTAATCACAAATTTTGTTTTTTATTTTCACTTACCAAATGCCCCTTGTAAAAGTCAATTGTAGCACTATACGTGTTCAGTACTCTACTTCTAGAACAGGAATAAAGTCATCACAGATAGTTAATTGTTTATATTGACAGTTTTGAAGTCTAAGAACAAAGATTATTCATATGCGGTATAAATAGTCGCAGTTGACTCTCAGGTCTACATGCCGTAGCAACAACAGAATTCTTCGATTTATCACCTACACTTGCTATAATTGACGTTGATTGATTGTTTATCACGCTACAATCAACTGTCGATCACTCCAGTTTCTTGGAGCGAATTTATGGCACAAAATTTGAATAAGAATGTTATCTTGATTTAAAAATACTTTTTACTTATGCAAAACCAAAAACAGTCAAATGATACAACATAATTAATATAATTTTTTTATTTTAAACTAATTACATGTTACAACAAAGCTTAAGCCTATGTTAAAGATATTTCCCTAAAATGTATATTTTTTGAACCCGAGATCTGAAAGAAATAAAAAGGGTATTTCTTTATTTGCAAAAACAATTAGACGCACTTCGTTAGTTAGTGACGTAACAAGTGCTACAGAGTGATACTTGTGATGTAAGTATTATTCTAAGATGTTGCATTTAAATTGCATGAACACTCAGGGTTGTCAAAAATAAATATAAAATATTGAACTTACATTTTCAATCGTTCAGATTTAGAAACATCCTAAAATAGGATTTTGAATTTGGAATTGAAGATTTGTCACTGATTTTCTTGAACCAGAGCTTCGCGTCGAAATATTCCAGTTTTGTTGAAACCGATGAAATTTCAGTGACAGCCCCATGGGTGCAGGTTGTTTTTTTCCGATGGTATAAGCAGCTATCGGCCATAGCTTTTTCCCGCTTCAGTTGCTTCTCATCTTCCCATTCTTTGGGAATGATGGCGATGTAGTGATACTGTCCGTCTATGAACATTGGGATTTTTGTTTGCGATACGGTATCCCTTGAGAGACAGATGACTGCGATTCAATAGTAAACTGCATTGCAGAGTTTTATACCACCAGTTGAAGTAGTTTTCAATTGAGGCGTCAATTTGCTTTAGTTGTTCTATATTCCAGGGCTATCATTTACTAGATGCATTTTCATTAAGTTCTTATACAAAAGTAATGAAAGTGACAGTAATTATTAATTATAAATTATACTTACCCAGTTCTTCTGTCTTATCAGCTTCTTTTGGCATAAGATTTTTATCACTGCAAAATCACTATGAAATCACAATATGATCACATGAAGCAGAGCCTACCCTAATAAACGTTAATATTCAATCAATAAGGGCGAAACAATCAATCGAAGGAGACGTCGAGCACAGGTCACAATTGAGCTCATTTCTGTCAATTATTCTGCAAATAGTACGACAAATTGCTACAATAAATCTGGCCATGATTCGAGTGGATCCATCAAATGCAATTGTGAAACAATTCGACAGGACCACGCACGAAGTAGTATGGAATATGTTTCACGTTAAATTGAATACTTTTCAAAATCTATTTCTATCTCACTTTGAAAAATACTGAAAAACGTTTTTGGTGTTCCATAACTCTGTGCGGATCGTTGTATAGTGAATTTTCATACGGTTTTAATAGGTAATTTATTGGATGTTATATTAAAATCAATGATCTGTAAATTTAAAAGTAACTAGCTTTTTTGGGAATGAATTAAACTAGTGATCAAAATCCTTAACTAAGATTTTTCTAACTTTCGATTTGGGTACTCTACCTGTTTATATAATGCCGGTGGGATACAAAGGGTTAACTAATGAAAACTCATTTTCTAAAACCCCTAACATAGTCCGTCCTCTCAAGTCAGTTATTTTGTGCACATTTTCATAAATCTCATTTTGTTTTTCAAATAATGTTCTCACAGTTCTTTTCACTGATGGAAAACGTGTTCAAAAACATGGTGCGACATACAACGATGGAGTTTTTTGAGGTAATATAGGCATAGTATATTTCATATACGCATAAAACTCAAAGCAATGTTTCTTTATGCATTTCAATACCTAATATACTTACCATTGTGTCGGACGCGGACTAAAGTCAAGCAAAAATTTCATTTTTTCAAATGCAAACTGTCTGAAATAAGATTATGTATGTCATAATAAAATATATAAAATAATAGTCCTTTATTTCATTATACCTTATAGTATATTTCCCCAGATATAACTCAATGTTACATTGAATGTACTAGTAAAGACACTTAAATTTCATTTAACGTTACATTTCAGCAGGAACCCTTAGGTAGTCATTAGGTAGTTTTAGTGCGTATGCTAATTGTTGCTTCCATTTAAAGTAAATTCCTTGAAGCATTACCACATACGCATTGCTGGCAATTTCCGGAGTCACTTTACCATTAATATTATGAAAACCTATTACTTCATATGTTTTAATATCGTAGTATAAGTTTCGTTTCAGAGTCATTTCGTCTATACAAATCGTACAGTACTTGGCTTTTTCAGGGAAAGATTTTACTTTCAATTCTAAACTTTCTAGAACTCGTTCATCTAATTTCGGATGTATACTTATTTTTAGCTTGTTTAAGGTGCTTTTGCTGGGTAATTTAAAACAGTTTCTAAACATCGGTAAGTTTGTGGACTTGAGTATTGCAAGTTTAAAGCAAAGAGTTTATATGCTGCGTCATATCTATTACCCTTAAATTTATTTTTTAGTTTATTTAGCCACTCAATCAATTTCATAAATCTTCTGCCAATTTCCTCTTCAGGGTCATCGTTTCCAATTACTGGTGAATTTTTCGTTTCTAGTTCTTTTTCATTTTTTTTTATTTCAAAGTCAAGTCGTCGATTTTTGGTTTTGGTCGTCCTTAGTTCTTCTTTTAGTTTACGTTTACGTGGAGTTTTTGCACTGAGCAAAACTGATGTTTGTGTTTCCTCATGCGACATCTGAGATAATTCTGTTTGAGTTACAACTTACATAGTTGTAGCATTTTTAATAACAACATCAGATAATTTTTTCACTCTTGACGAAGGTTTTGCAATGTCATCGTAAGTTTTGTCGACATTTATTTGAGATGTTCCATCTTGAGATAGATTAGGTTACGATAAAGTTGGGTTTGCATCTTCATTGAGCTTTTGTACAAATTTAATTGCTGATTTTTCAAAATGCAACAAACATACATAGTAACTTGAGTGCTTCAAATTATCTTTAGATAGTAAATCTTCTCTACCTATTGCCAATAACCAGGTCCGTCGCCTGAAATAAACAAACAGAACATTTTAAATGGACGAAACCCATAATGCAATAAAATACAAAAAAAGTATCTACGTATTATATCAATTGTATAGCAGCACCCATAGTACAAGCTTTGCTTAGTTTGGGGCTAGATGGCGCTGTGTGGATTGTCCCATGATATTTATTTATTTATAAATTAAGAGGTACGATTTCATTTATTTGAAGTGAAATAGGTATCTACCTAAAACATTTCATTCAGTCAAAACATGTTTTTTTTCATAATATTGAGATGAAATCGATCATGATATTTTGGGTTGGTTTCGTTGAGCACTAATCCCACTCAGCGCACATTTTATAATCGATTCATTAATAAATTTTGAGGTTAGTTGTGTCTGTTTTAATACTTTAACGAAAAAAATAATTGCTACAGGCATTAAAAACGATACAAGACTATTTTTTTATAATTTTTATTTTCTTGTCCGTCTATTTACCATATTGAATGAATCTGAACGATATTCGGCATTATACTATATGTATACTGTATTATAATTACAACGTCATTACTGGCGCTGGTTGCACATCTTGAAATTTTTACTTCTAAATCGATGAAAATTATTCTTCAGTTAAAAACCGATATCAGTTTCTAAAATCAAAAACTAAGGGTATCAGCTAGTACCTAAATGTATGCTGAGTGTGAATAGTGCTCACCGAAACTAACTCAATATTTTTTATCTTGCACCTACAGTTTTTCTGCAATATTGCAAAATATTCTTTTATTATTAAAATTATTTATTTATTTATTTCCAAGCAAGAATTTCCGACAAATGAAATGCAACTCGAATGAAACGACTAAAATGTATTTTTATTGTATTTTTAAATACTTTAAGGGTATTGGAATAGTACTTCGTTCAAAAAGGGGAGAAAGGGTTTGTAATTTGAATTAATTTCATTTCAAATAGGAACATAATTTTAGTAATCCAATCAAAGTAGATTTTACCTGTCAGCGTCTTTAGGCAACCAAAAAAAAGTTAAATTTGGATCACGATCCGTATTTAAACAATTAAATACTGCACAGTATCTTATTGCTTTTTTTCGTTTTGTGTCCATCTTGCAATTATCGAGAAAGTTGAACGTAGTCGAACAAATAGCGCGCGCGCGTTTGTCTTCTTTCGCTTTCGGCAGCCTACTAGATTGGCCCTTGCGCAGTGGCCGCCGCCTGTAGGTATTTTTTTATTACCTACACGCGGAGTGACACAGGCCTGGTTAGGTTAGATTTCTTACTTCTCCTATGAAAATTTGTTGGATTTTTTTAAATCTGTAATACTCCGAGATCTACTGCTTTTCACCTTCAAATTTTTCATAGCTATGAGCTTCAACAAGTTTGTTCTTTGAGTAATTCTAAGCATTTCTAGTCCGGGCCACAAAGAAAATTATGGCGCTGCCAGGGGTAGGGGGGGTTCAAAGGTACCAGCCGCCCCCCTTCTTTTAAAAAAATCTATACATTCCCAGCTGGCTACTGGGGCAAGTTTGGTGTCATTTACCTATAAAGTGAGGACGTAGAATTTATTTCTGGTATTTATTTTAATCATTTTAGTGGTAATTTTTCGAATAAATCGTAAAAAACTGAAAAGTTTGTCATAATTTTTTTTGCTTTGATAGCTAATAACTTTTTAATACAAGAAAAAAAAAATGAACAAAAAATACTCAAGTAAAGCGCATTTTATGCAAATTCTAAAAATATAAATTTTAAGTACCTCCATTAGAAAAAAGTTGGTAAAAAAAATCTGTAACCTCAAGAGTGGTGGCAACTCGCACTAGGAGGCGATCGGTAAATCTAACCAATAATGGGTCCAAATACCTACCTTCTTCCATACTATAACCCCATGTCTATAACCCAAGAAGAACTTGGAAGATTTAAGGTTGGGACTAATGTCTGTCCCCAGTCATGGACTCCTTGGAACATTGTCGAGGTCCCTCTGACCCGCGAGGTGTGTGCTGTTGAGGAGAGACATACATTGAAGGTTTGTTTTTTCCCTCTTCGTAAATAGATATTTTCTACTTTCATTTACAATAGTGCAGGGGTTTAAGCTGACAAATTAAATCTTAAAGACATTCTAACGTCTCCCGCTACAATGTAGCGGGTATATAATAGATGTAGATAAGTAAGTTTTTTATATTACCTATATTATCCAAACTAGTATGAAATTAGATTTGACTAATCGGTCGTACATTATAATAATAAATTTCCTAATAAAACCGTCAACTTTTGCTAATTTTCTATCTATGAATGACTTCAATCCACACTTAAATCAGTAAGTAAATGTTTGGCAATCCGGGTGTTAAAGGCGGTCTTTCTGCCTCTTCCACTGTCGCATCCTGTCAAGGCATGGCTAATTAGCAGTACTTCAGCCCTTTCTGTTCCTAAAACAGTATAGTTTGGTTAGCATGCAGTAATGTTTGAAACAAATTACGTTTTTAATACTAAAGCACGATGAACACGTACCAAGTGCATTGGCAATAGAGTGACATGAATTATAGTGTGGTTTTGCCGTACGCATGAGGTGATAAAGAGGTGATACTAGAGTGGCACTTCAATCGAGGACGTAAATTATTATGATTCAAACTGTAGATATCGACATGGTTGTTGGAGCCATTTCCTGTGCACAAAAGTTGACAGAACTCGTATATATCCTATATTTGACGGCCGGTTTGGTCGAGTGGTAGTGACGCTGCCTCTTGATCGGCGGTCCTGGGTTCGATCCCCAGTCGGGACAAACCTTTGTGTAAAAAGCAGATGTTTGTTCTCGGGTCATGGGTGTTTGTGTTTGTCTTTGTGTGTTTTCCAGGGGACCCACGACACAAGAGAAAACCTTACTGTGGGCCTTTGAGTGTGTAGCGTTTATTTGAGAGTGTAGCGTTTATCATTCCACTCTATTGCCAATACACTCGGTACGTGTTTATCGTGCTTTAAGTATTAAAAACGTGATATGTTTAAAAAGGAATGCATCCTAACTTTACACTGTTTTCAGTACCAGAAAGGCCTGATTTGACAGGATGCGACTCACTATCTTCTTTCAATGGAAGTCGCCAATAGACCGCCTTAGATGCCTGGCTTGCCTATCCGTTTATAATAGGTCTTTACCTATGAAATTGCCGTTTTTCATACAATATTTTTGGAAAACTGAATTTTCCATACTAACGTTTTTGAATTTTTCTCGGGAATGCGAAATTCAAATTTAGCTAAATTTTGTGGGAAGGTTTGGACAACATTAAGTTAATTTTCATCATACTTAGTTTATTGAAAGTTGTAATTGTAACAACGGTATACCAAAAATAAGCAATGAAACGGGCAACGGATGAAACGAGTTATATTTGAGCTTCTTTTTCAGCAAATAAGTCTAAAGTAAATATGTATTAATTTGACTCAATATCTCCGTTATATGGCCAGGTTTTAAATAAAAAACAATTTTAGTAATAGCTGTTCAATCAAATAAATTATGAATAAAATAAAGCTTGCGAAAAAATCGGCAATTTCATAGGTAAAGACCTATTATATGTATAGACTTATTGATTTAAGATAATGGTAGATGGGAAATTGGCAAAAATTTATAGTTTAATTCACAAATGTATTAATACAATTGTACACCGGTTAGTCAAAGCAAATTTTATTCAAATTCGGATTATGTAGGTAGTATAGTCTCCAGAGTACGCGCTCATTTGGTCGCTCATGTCGACAGATCCTTTGGCTTTGTTATAGGCTATAATCATCTTCGGTTTTCGAACCACTTTTCCTTTCTTATGCACACTAGCAAATCCTTTAGAGTGTTTAGTGGAGAGCATGTACACTCTTCGTTTATCCTTCCAGTGTAACACTGTTATAATATAATAATAATAATAATGATAATAATTCTTTATTTTCAGGTAAATACCTCAGACTAAGGAAACAAGAATAGACTTGAAATACCTACGAAAAAAACGTGCATACCTAAAGTTAGTCAGAAACAAAAATGGCGGCTTTTCGTAGAGCTGTGCGCGTGCATTTTTATTTGATTATTATATCGATAGCTTTATCGCACGGTGTTTAAAATTCTTTATCTTTACACACACGCTTAAAACCTTTTAATTAAATATAAAATCATTTTAAATCAAGTGAAAATATTTTGAGGATGTGTTCTACTTATGAAAATAAACAACTTACCTTGGTAACTTTCAAACATCTTTCGAAAAAGGAAATATAAAATTTGTACTTGATTTAAAATTACCTTATTTATCACGCGTACTGTAATCTGTAACGCTAGGTGCTTAAATAATGAAAAACTATACTTATATTATAAAATTGTATTTTTGTAGGTATATTACTAACATACGTTAGTAACGAATAGGCTCCGAAACTACTGAACCGATTTTTATGAAACTTGGTACAGAGATAGTATTGACCCTGAGGATTAACTTTTTTTCGCGGGACAACTTGTCATTCCCACGGGAAAATCTGTGACCGCGGGTGAAACCGCAGGGCAGATAGCTAGTCCCTACTAAAATGCGATGAATGTGAAAGTAACTGTCAGTCTTATGCCTTCACGCCAAAACTTTTCTTAGCTGGAAGGTCAGTGGTGGAGCATAGGTTAAAGTATACCTCAATGGCGCGGGCAGAAAGCGAGTAATAAAAAAAAAAATCAGAAACCTAAAACATTTTTGTCAGAGGATAAGGATCGATCATTCGCAATAAAATGAAAATATTAATTTCAAACAGATTTATTACACTAAAATATTTCCTTTCTTAACAAAAGCTCGCCGATAAACATAAAAAGAATATTATTCTAAAATTTTGTTTCAGAATATTGAAGGGAACAAACAAAAATATCCTTGGTTGATGTATTTATATTTTCAAGGCCAAGTATATCCAACCACTGTTTTTTCCTATCTTTATGTCTTGGAATTCTAAAATCAAAAAAGAAATCTACTTTTAATAATATTTCAATTTATCATGTGGATATAAGTATCTATCGATAATATCGATATAGGTACTGTAATCGTCAGACTGTACCTCTATTTACTATGAAGAACGAGTTTGTTAAAAAATCGCAGAATATCAAGTGGTAAGCAGTCAATTATTACAAAAAAGCAAGTGTATCTGTATGAACTTTCCCACAAACATCATAATCTTTCAAAATAATGGATAATCCAAGGTAATTTTAATGATTTCGGATAATTACCTGTGCAACGTTATATTTGCATGTTTTTTGGTGCTTTTCATGCGGCACCCTATGACACTGCATTTGACCATATTAAGTGCACTTTTATACACGTCCAGACACTGTTCACTCTCTATAACTTCAAGAAATAACACAATTTTTCTTCAAAATTCGGAACAAAGCAAGCCGCAATGACAACACATGTACTTGTTGTTGACAGGAACAAAACATGGCGACCGGCCACGGTGAGGCATTTTGTGACGTCACCAAGCAAGTGTTGCCATTAACGGTAATCGTAAAACAACTGTTGTCCTTTTTTACATATACCGGAAGTCATTAGTTAAAAAGAGACGCCGATATGTCAATGCTTATGTTGTCGAAATACACCACATTCCTATAACGAACTGTTCGTATAGACGCATATGTCAGGTCTATTCTTGTTTCCTTAGTCTGAGGTAAATACCCATACATGATAATACAAAGTTCAAAGTTAATTTAACAAATTTAAAATCAAAATTAAAATTAAAATATAGAAAGTCACATTTTTTGAGTAAAATAATATAAGTATAACGTTAACGTTATATCACTATTTACTTCTTTTTCACGTCGCGATGCACGGCCAGCCAGTAATTTAGAACTGGGCTGTCCAGGTACTCACACATAACACTCAAAATTCCATTCTTCGACTGACGAAGTCGGCTCCAGAACGACGCTATGCGAGATCTAATAATGGCAAAAAAATCGGGAATTCCTGCGTCGGAGAACATGCCCGAAGCACTGCAGTATCGCGGTAATCTCATCAGGATGCGGTATGCGTCATTATACTGCACCCTGATTGAACTGTAGACGTTATGCCTCGTTCGTTTTCCATTGCCACGGATTCACCTTTTTTAAGTTTTGCCTCAATCACTTGTTTTGGGAGGCTCTTTTTATTTTTTCTTGCTGTTCCTACTAAATGAGTTTGCCTGTCTAAAAGTTCATTGGCCAAATTTAAACTCGTGTACCAATTGTCTGTAGCTACGGTGTGTTCCAAATCGAGTATTTCATTATATAAGGTCATTAAAACATTTTTAGGCGTAGTATTTAGCTGTTCGTGGTTTTTACCAAGTTCTAATTTACAGGTATAACCTGGTATCGTGCACAGCTTGAACAGTTTCATCCCATATTTGAGGAGTGTCTTTTCAAAAAGGCTTATTTTCAGTTTGAGTCTTTTTTTATCTGACAATTCCATTTGATTCTCCATACAATTATACGTAACTGACTTTTACTTATCTTTTTCAATATGTCTTATTTCATTATGAAACTTAACCATCAAAAGTGGCTTCCGAATCAAAACTGCTCATTTTCCATATATTTTTACCCATAATGAGTTTTTGTGTAAAGAGTTTTTCGCTATTTCTGAAAAAATTGACTAAATTAAAATAAGCCCTTTTGAAAAGACACTCCTCATTTATGCCTTTTGCTTTTATTGTACTGCCTAAAGATCGATCGCCCGCGGTAAAGGACTTGACTTTCGTCGGCAAAAACTTCTTCTTTGGGCAAATATTAGGTTGGATAAAAAGTCTTTTCGCATTTTATATGAAAATTCAAAACATTTTTTAATAAAGTTTATTTACACCTAACTAAAGTATGTGGGTGCCATTTTGTTCGATAACTTTTTGCCATCTTGTAGGTAGAGACCAGATCCCATTACTATAGAAATTTTTGGACTTCTGATCAAAAAACCGCGACAAGTGGTTTTAGCAGTCCTCTCGTGATGTTAACCTGACACTGCCTAAAGAATTCTGAAGAGACCGAAACAGGTGGAAATCTGGAGGTGCAAGGTCAGGACTATACGGCGGATGCATTAACACCTCCCAGTCAAACTCTTAATTTTCGCTGAGTGACTAAAGATGTGTGAGGTCTAGCGTTATCATGATGAAAAATCTCACCCCTTCTGTTAATTAATTCCGGCCGCTTTCTCTTAATTTCTTGCTTTAATCTCATCAGTTATTTGCAGTAGAGTTCAGAATCGATGGTCCTGCCTGGCGGTAACAGCTCATAATGAATTATGCTCTTCCAATCCCACCATACGCTCAGCGTCACCTTGTTGCGAGTTAACCCGGGTTTCGCCAGAGTCTGTGAAGCCTGACCGACTTTTGACCACGACCTTTTTCGCACGTTCTTGTCGTACGTGATCCACTTTTCATCACCAGTTATCAGCTTCTTCAAAAATGGTTCGGTTTCATTACGTCGTAATAAAGAATCACAAATGAGTACACGGTTCATTAGGTTTCTTTCAGTGAGCTCGTGAGGCACCCAAATATCGAGCTTCTTTGTGTACCTACTCAGCTTTTTTCAAATGCGCCAAAACTATTTTGTGGTCAATTTCTTGTTCCTCAGCTACGTCGTAACTAGTGATATGCCGATCTTGCTCTACTTTTTCAAAAATGGCATCCATTTTATCTGTAACAGGGCGACCAGAGAGACGTGCATCTTTGACATCAAAATTTCCGGGTTGAAAACGCTTAAACCAAATTTGTGCTACTCTCACAGACACTGCACTAGGTCCATAAACATCACAAATATTTTTTGCAGCTTGCGTTGCATTTTACCTTTTTTGTAGAAATTTTTTAAAATGTATCGAATTTCGTCATTAGATTCACTCATCTTGACAGTAAGAAAAACGAATGAAAATCACACATTTCCCTAATTTGAATTTGGAATTATTTTCTACAAAATTTAAACTTTTTAATGATATTAATATATATGTAATAACCAACGAGAATTTTTTAGAAGTTTATACATACTATAATGCGACTAGACTTTTTCCCTAACCTATTAGTACCGTCGAAATGATTTATTTAATGTATCTATCAGACTGCGTATTTTATAGATTCTATCAGTGGTATCTGCCATTTCGTTGTCGACTCATGATCGGAGATGCAAAAGTTTGTTCGAAAACTCTGTCTGTGCTCCAGTATAGACTTATTTTTGGGAGTTTGATTAGTCCCATGGACATGATAAGTCCAAAAAGACTCTTGACTTCTTTTTGTTTGTTGGCTTCCAACTATTCAAACGCGAGGAAGGCTTTGTGCTTTCGCGTCGCGAAGCATACAATTTTGTTTGCACTGCTATTTCCTCAAAAATGTCGTCCGAGACTAATAATAAGAAATACGTTCCTGGGTCTGCATTTCTTAGTTCTTTATCATACGGTTTCTTGATACATAGAACAAAGCCATTCTTTAGTCATAAACAACAGCCTACCAAAAAGTTAGAACATTCTTGACTTTTGAGTTTAAGGGTTTCGGTTTTTCTTATAATAAAAGCAGTACAAAGTCCAAAGTATATACTCTGATATGCTGTTGACTGATTTATAATTGACGGAAAGATTAAAGTAACATACACAAAAAAAACAAGGCACGGAACCCAAAACGCCTACATAATAATTAAGGACCTTCTTCGTTTTTTTAAGTCGGTTAATGAATAAAAACACATAAATACTTACCTGTTGGCTCCGTAAATGCAATCACTGGTGGTTGAAGTCCCCTTGGTTCTCTCCATTTTTGTAGCCTACTTGAAGACATAAGAGCTACATTTTCAGTGACAAAATTTTCCACCGAATCACATTCACTTTCCGAATCGCTTCTAACATAAAGACGCCTTCGTTTTTTTGGGGGATGGATACTCTCATCGCCACTCTCCTCTAAATCGTGTAAATCAGATGTCAAATCTACTTTATTTAGCAACGACTTTTCTATAAAATCAATTTCTCGTAAGTTTATATCTAACTCGGACATTTCTAATTAATATGTACGACATAAGAAAGAGGTAATCGCAAAATGAGACGACATAACGTCCGTTCCGTGTTAGCGCGAGCAAGCGACTGAGGTGCACGTGTGCCCGGAGCGATGACCTCACCGGCGCCTTAGTAACGGAAATCGACATAATTACTTCAGTGCGCCACGTAGAGCACCGGTGACCTCGTGAACTTTTTTTAATTTCTACGGAACTTTGCATCCGATGGACCCCAAAAATTTAACAGTATGTGTATTTAGACCCATAACATCGATTGGTACTGAATTTTTTTTGTGATTTTCATCATTGTTACTCTGGCAGTTAATGTGTTAATGGAATGGTAAAAAGTTACTGAACCTTCTTAGGCCTGAAATGGGAAATGCGAGTAAGGTCGTCGTCCGCAAATACCTTAGAGACTTATTTACACTAATTTTCTCTAGGTGACTGTGGTCATTCACACTTATACACTACTTAATAATGCAAAATTAATTACTTTAGGATATACAAACCGTTTCCAAAAAAATTGTGCTTTTTCTAAAATATTGTTCATATAAACTTCATCTAGTTGAACTTCAGCTTAGGTGTAGTTTTAAGTTCTCTCATACTCGGGATCTGCGACACAAAACAGACCCTTTTTTAGGCCTGCAGCTTTCATTTCCAAGTTTATTTGTGCCTTAAACTTCTGTGTGATATCATTATTACGAATATAATTTTTAAATGTATTTGCTGACATTTGACACTTTATTTCCACTACAAAATCCTTCGTGATACCATCGGGTGAAGCACCAATAATGCTATCGATTAATATTAGACCACTTCTTAGTATTTTAACTTGAAGTTTTTTCAAGTTCTTTTACAATTGGTTCTTCGAGCATTCTACCCCGTTTAATCGCTCGAGTCTCAGGAAATTTGTGACCACCCTAGATCTGTTGTACTAGAACACCATCTGTCCCACATTGGGCAGCTTCGTTTATCGTGCTACCTGTTATTTGTCCTTGTCGTAAGTAATGCCAGTACTTATTGTTTGCCTCGTTTTGTGTTTCTTGGCTAATACTCGTTATCAAGTCCTTGGTTTACATCTAAATTCCTTTTAAATGATAAAAAGCCTGTATTACTTTGGTTTTGGAAGAACTGCACTGCCGTATCAAATAGGTTATGTATCATTGGTTTAAGCTCTCTTCTAAATTACACATCAGAGAACCTTTGGCATCCCTCCGCTTGCATTCTGCATAAAATTCTTGAAGCACACTGGGTTCTCTTAGTACCTTAAAATATATTTTCCGCTAGCACATGATTTGTGACACAGAAGAGGTGACGGCTTAGCCCAATAACATTGATTTGTAGTAGAAGCAGCTCTCTGCTTCTTTTCTCCAGCCAAAATGACAACAGCAATTAATGTTTGTAATGACTGCAAACTTTTAATACTTAACATCTTATTTCAAATGTTTTTCTTTGTACCCACAAAGTTAAACAATTTGATTTCTGATCTGCAGCAGCTGAACAGTCTTCGCAAATTGTGTCTATTATACGATCATCATTTTCTTCAATTTTTGCTGTAACTATGTACGGCTTTGTAGTCACTCTATGTTCTGGCACCACTTTTGCTCTAACAGTGCATTCTGCATTACATCTATAAACTTCGACATATCCTACCGCCGAATTTAAATAAGTATCTCTTGATGACCTTTAAATATAAATAGGTACTTATTTACCGTGTATGTTGTTATTATAATAAATTGTAAAATAGAATAGAAAAGTATTTATTTGCTAGAAAACAGTACAAATTAGAGATGTTATATAATATTAAGAGCAGTATTTTCAGCTTACAGATAAGCATGAAAATGTTATAAATGTTAGCAATTAATACAAATTGTCAATAATATTCAAATAAAATTTGTCAAAAACGATTATTATTCAATGTTGTCTAATTTCAAGATATTCTTTAGTACTATAAAAGCAATGTTGTAGTAACCATTTTGTCAAATTTACTTTAAGCGAGGCTCCGGTCATCGTCTTAAAATTGTTAGGTAGATGGTTGTGTAAAAGAGTACATAAGTGAAATATGTTTTTTTCGTAAATGTATTTGCGGGCAGGAGGCTGATAGAGTAGGTTCATTATATGTTTTCTAGTTGGCCTTATCCTAATCTCTCCTCGAGTCTTGCAATACTCAGGATTCGATGCAACAAAAACACAAACTTCCCTTATGTACGTACAAGGCGGCGGAAGTATGTTGAGTTTTTGGAAAAGGGGTTTGCAGCTGTCATCAAATATCACGTTGCAGATTGCACGAATATACTTTTTTGCAGAATAAAAGCTCTTTTTATATCCACTGAATTTCGCCAAAGTAATTGTGTTTCCTTAGTCGCCTCTTACGAAACCCACGGAAAGAGATGGGGTGGTGTTATTCTCAACCGATCACCACACGGTTAAAATCACCACACGATATCTTCTTTAAATTCATAATCGCTCAGGCTGTATGGTTCTTGATTAGCCTCATGTCGAAAATAAACTTTAGGCATGCGTGGTAAAACATTGTTCAGTGCCGATCTGCCAATGTTTTTAATATTGCCTATTCGAGACAGTATCCTTTCTTATCTCTCATTATTTTCTATCGAAAAATTCAATTTCAGTTGGTCCAATAACACCAAAGCTCGTGCCCTTCTTACCACATCAGTTTTCACAACCCTCGAATCTCTTGAGTTCTATTTACATTTGTTGCGCTGCGTTTATATTTCGATTGCGTAGATCTTCAATATTGATATAGGGACAGCAGTAGCGTACACTAAACTTTTCATTCGACCCCACAGAAAGAAGTCCATGGGTGTGCTGTCGGTTCTACAAGCCGGGCATGGTATTGGACCACCCCTATCGATCAATTGTTTTGGGAGTTGTTGGTCCAGCCAATTTCTCACACTTCTCCTGTAATGGGCTGAACATCCATCATGCATGAATACCATGTTTCGCAGTGAAACTTCTTCCAATATATCATTTGTAAGGTATTTCTGAGGAAATCTTCATATGTTTCCCCATTAAGGTTTTCCGGTAGGAAATTTTCGGGAAAGTCTTGCCGCTTCGTTGGCGTTGCCTACATTCGCCATAAATGTAGGAATGTATTGCCGTAATTTGCAGCTGCCTCTGAATTCGAGTAACATTTCGTTTATGGTTACGTATTCACCCAGGATATTTGACTGAGATTCCAACAAACATTTCAAATACTTGGCGTATTGGGGCTAAGTTGTCCAATAGTTTTCTTTCATCGCGTGTGGCTTTATTTTCAAATCGGAGACAGCTTTGAATGAAATGAAATCGCTGTTGTCAACCTTAATATTTCCTCTTCTGTGCCGTCTGAAACCCAAAGGTCGACAGTATTTTGCCTTCCAGAGGGGTAAAAACCCGTGATGTACAACAGACGAATTCTGTCATATCTATTTCCTTATTTAAGTGAGGGATACATTCACAACCAGCATTTCTTTCTTGGATTTGTTAATTTGTATGAGTCAGGATAATAGAAAGCATATTTTTGGGAAAAAACTCCATCGTTCAAGCTCTGACTGAGCTGACCTTTCTACTGGGCTTACTCCAGGTGTCTGTTGGATGATGTTCTCAGACCGAGGAGAATTCTTTGACCATTCAGTAGTCCCATCTTTGCCAATATAAAACGAATCCGTTACCTGGCTGTCTTATTGCTCTTCTTCTGGCAAGGATTGATTCAGAACTCACAATTCAAATAGCGGGATCTCATCTTGGCTGTCATATTCTGTGCTTACGTTCCGCTTAGTATCACTTTGACTGCGTACACTCAAATTATCTTCAATTTCGCTACCGTTAGACACCGCGTCGTTTACACTGTCTGATTGTAACAGTATGTGTAGGCGAACTGATCTGGCTGCGTAGCGGTGATTGATAGTGTTTTTCATAATCTTCTCTTTGTACCTATACTTCTTAAAATCGCCACTTGATGATTTTATCTGTGACCTTATGAATCTTTCGACGTACATACAGGGCGTAAATCTTGCAGGGTTGCCATATTCAACGATGGAATAGTATTGTGTACCAACTTTATTTGATAATACCGAAAACGGAACATTTAATTATAAACGAAAAAAAACAAGACTTCGTTTTGAGCTCTAGAGAATAAACCACCTAGGCTGGAATAAAAAATTTAGTGCACTGAGAATACCCCAACATTATCGCACATGACGTATTCGAGTGAGATAGCAACAAAACAAACACTATCTATGTAAAATAAAGGATTCAGACTTCCCTTCCTACTTCTATGCCGGCTTTGCTGTTTTGAAATGTTAGCAAACCCGTCAAATCTACTACGTCTTTTGAGTAAACAATGCCATTGTTTGAAAAATCACTTACAATCACTTAAAAATGACTAAAATGAGTTTTTAACATGAAACATGACTTTGACTTTTTGTAAAACAGTATGGCACAGTGAAGCCGGCTTTACGGGCTTAGGACCGTCAAAAATAGCTAAATTCCTGAGTAGGTAGTTAGTACATGTACATGAGTCTAGGTTATGTTTGAAATGATATTTTTTCTTGACATGCAAAAAATAAGATCTTGTGATACTAGCTCGTACCTTTTACGTACCTAAAAAGAAATTTTAGTTCTTATAGCGTAGTTAAAAGTCTGAAATCACATTATTTATATTAATCGAGGTTATTTATTTAATTTACAAGAGGTGGTCAGTGGGTCATGTTAGGGTTATTTACAAAGAAGGTACTTACATGGTCGCTAGCAATTGTTCACCAGTGCTTTTAAACACAACCTAGCTCGGTGACGCTTTCTTTTTAGACTTCGTAACATGAACACGTTTTCTCTGTGTCAAAGGCGGACACTATTCTTTCTACACTGTCACACATAAACACTGTCGATTTCCTCAAAGTAGACTAACCTTTTCAAATTCTAACAATACTTAACTCACAAATAAAAGCACGTAGCGCTCCGCGGCACGAGCGAGCGCGACCGGTAGTAATACGTGTTCACCGCACGGACGACGGACTAGCACTGACTAAGCGATTCCCGCAGCGGGCCTCTCGCTCTGCGGGGAGCTCAGTCCATAAATTGTTGCTAAACGGTGCGCAGCCGTTGCCATACCTCTGCGCCATGCTATTTTAGTGATGTGCATGAGTTTCTAAGAATTAATGATGTGCGCGCATGTTGTCGATAAAAAAAATTAAAAATAATTAAATTGTCAAAATTTTAGGTTTTTATATTCTTATTGATTTCAAATCTATATCAGTTGTATATTTGCTCCTTGCAATATGGCAACCTTGCAGATTTACACTCTGTATATTTGGTATCTATGCATCGAAAAACTTCTGAATCATCAGGTGAAGTTTGTAATACCATCTCTATACAGGCGTTCAAAATTTTCACGCTCCACTTTAAATCACTGGGTGCTCGGTTTTCAAAATCGTAACGCCACACGAGGTCTTAGGTCCTCCAAGCATGCTTAAAGCGAAACTAAAGTCCTTAATGTTTACCGAATACACCGTTTGATTTTTAGATTCATACTTAGTGATTCTTCCTCTATACAATGTCGAGTAGGTTTTGGTGTTATAGTCTGTGCGCGGGAGCGCTTTCCAAAACGTATATCCACCTGCAATGCCTACCGCTTAATTTGCACTGGTATCCCGATGGTAAGCTAATTTTGTCGCTGTCTACCTTAGTCTTGACTCATTGTGTTGTGAAAGTGACTTTTACTTTTCCTGTCACAAACACATTATCCTAAGCTCCAAGTTGATCTGTATAGTATACGCCAGTACAATCACCGTCAGAATTGAATTTTGCAGTACTAGTTGGCTTTAAATAATTGGTGTTAAATTATTTTAACCCTCTGAGCCTTTTGTGCGTTTCCCCGCTCTTGGTGGAACGTCCCCTTCTACATTGATTTTACACGCTACCTACTCCGGCGGCTACTTGATTTCGAAACTTGATTATACGAAAATTTTTACATCGATGACCATTCACCGATACTTTGTTAATGCGATACACTGCTTCTTCGGTGTATCTTTTGTTCACTGTCACGTTACTTCGAAAATCTTACTTCGACAGCTTGTCCTGTCGATGTTTGTTTGACCTATGTAATATTTCTTCGTGGTTTCTTATATCGATGTATTCTATGTTATTTTACCTAGAAAAGTTTTTATACGGTTTTCCCACGGGGTTCCGTCATACCTGAGGGTGTCAACGGGACCCTATTACTAAGCCTCCGCTGTCTGTCCGTCTGTCTGTCTGTCTGTCCGTTCGTCTATCTGTCACCAGCCTGTATCTCATGAACCGTGGTAGCTACATAGTTGAAATTTTCACAGATGATGTACCTCTGTTGCCGCTATAACAACAACTAAAAACCAGTAAAGATTAAACATAAAACTAGTGGACCGATTTTGATGAAATTTGGTACAGAGATAGATTAAACCTTAGAGAAGAACAGACTACAAAATTTACCCAAATTCTCATAAGAACTAAGTCCCGCACAGAAAGCTAGTGAAATCCTTATCCTTACTAATATTATTAATGCGAAAGTAACTTGTCTGTCGGGCTGTGACGACTAAGCCACTGAACGGATTTTGATGAAATTTGGTACAGAGATACATTAGACCTCGGATAAGGACGTAGGCTACTTTTTATTCCACTGATGGGTACGATATAACCTGTAGTATATTGACTGGTAACAAATCGCGTTGGCATATATAAAAAAAAATTTACGACTACGTACATTTTTTTTAATTTATCCATTTCGGGAAAGGCAAAGGAAATTGTGTCCTTACATCCATGTCTACAGTGAAAAATCTTCTTTCTCCATCTTTTTAATCTAAGTCCTAAGCTCCTCATGTTCACGAAAACTGGCGGCGAGAAGCACAAACGCGAGGATCTTTATCGGAACCAAACGGAGCAGAAAAACTGTTTTTACTTGAATCTTTTATCACTACACGAATTTTAGTTAATTTACAATATAATACCTATCACTATTATGCATAAAACAACTCTTTCATACAGAAAACTAAAATTAAATTGGAACAGCAACCGCCCACCGCTGAGTTCTTGCCAAATATCCTACATTTAACAATATAAATGAAATATCGCTAGGGATGTTCGTACACTGCAATCAGCTGTCCCGTTGTTTTTTAAAATAGCCAATTTGATACCCAGTCCTGGGCAAGGGCTTCTCACAAATGCAAAACAAAAATACAGTATTTGGGGGGAATTGCCATAGGTAATCAACTCGCTTGGCGGACGGGTCGGCGATCGCAGTAGATAGATAGATAGATAAGAAATTTATTTCCATCACAGTACACACTTACAAAGAGTCAGTACAGAAAAAGATAAACACAAAAGCAACGATAGAGTTTTACAATACAACAAACAAGGAAATAAGGAACAAATAAACAATAAATAGCAAAGAAAGTAGATAAGATAAGCACAGAGACATAGAGCGTAATAACATAGATAAATAGAACACACATAATAATAACAATAATTTAAAAAAAAACAAAGCAAAGTAAGTGTGTGCTGCAGGAAACTAGATTGCAGCTCAGTATAAAGTTTTACCGTAAGTGGAAAAACACTGATTTTCAGCTGCCGCCTACGAGGTAGTAACGGCGCGAGTGTAGCAATACGATCGCAAACCAGAAGTGTGAATGTGTATGAGAGTGATATATTATTGTTTGTAGGTGCGAGAGTGTAAAATATAATTATGATCATAAAAATATATTAACTGAATAAACAAATAAAACCACAGCAAACAAAAAAGGAATATCAAATTTCTGCCATACATTTCCGTCATCTAGACAACGAAGCGTTTAGTAACCCCTATTTCTTACTTTTTAAGTAAGTGTAGTTTAAGGTGTTTTTGGAAAGTGGATTTTGTGTTTATCGTCCTAAAGTGGAGGGGGGATATCGTTCCAGCACTTCGTTGCCATAAAGCGGAAACTCCCCTCAAATGCCACAGTTTTGTGCTTGTAACTGGCCAATGGGCGCTTAACTGATCTATAGTATCTCTCACTGGATTTATATAGGTATTCCGGTTTTTTGAATTTAATTACGTCAAATACTAAACTTGCAAGATGCAACTGCCTATGATGATCCATGTTTAGCATAGATGCGCTGTTTAAAAACGGTGTGATAGGACTATGATAAGGCACATCGAAACAGAAACGCCAAGGCGCATTCTGCACACGTTGCACTAGCCGCTGCACTCTGGAAAGTATACGAGGGCCATATACTAAGTCCCCATAGTTGAGCTTGGAGAGAACCAGACTTTCTACTAGTTTGATACGCGTGGGCAAACTAAGAAGGTTACATATTTTGTACAATATTTTAATTCTGTAGAAACAAGCTCTCACAAGACCCAGCACATACGTCTCAAAACGCAGCAAGCTGTCAAAAGTAAGAAACAATAAATAAAGGTTTTTCGCTTCATTCACGCGCTCTATCACTTTTCCCGATATAGCAATCACAGGTGACTGACCTACGATCTTATCTACCTGCGCCTTAGTCCCAAGCACCATAAACTTGGATTTACCAGGGTTTAAGAGAAGGGCGTTATCGACTGAAGGTGAGGTAGTACTATTCATGGCCAGTAAGGTGAGGTAGTACTATTCATGGCCAGTAAGGTGAGGTAGTACTATTCATGGCCGGCACCACACAGCTATCCCATAAAGTCCCATTGATTAAATCAGCTAAATAAAAGGCGGAAATTATGTGATCAATTTAACTGCCGTGACAAAGATTTAACAAAAAGTCGTAGAAATAGTAATCGAAGTAACGTCGTACAAACAAAACTCCGGCGTCATGAGACACCGAAGTAGCAATAGTTGAAGTAACATTTTCGAAGTAAAGTTACATCGATGAAATAAAGGTCCGAAGTAATAAGTCACCGAAGAAGCAATGTATCGCATTTACAAAGTATCGGTGAATGGTCATCGATGTAGAAAAATTCGTATAATCAAGTTTCGAAATCAAGTAGGGGACCCCTCCGGCGCATCACGGCTCACTTAGTCCAACTTTGGGTTTAAAGGGTTAAGATATTTTAACTTGAATTATTTCTACGATATACCTTTGTCCCAGATCTAATTGTTCTATCTTCTACATTGGATGCTAATGAAGAATAAAATTAATTAGTACTTACAGGAATTATGCGCGGTAATCACGCACATAGCGACCAGTGGTTTAACAGACAACAAGGAAGTTGCTGAAGCAGTACGAGCGACTTAGCTTCTTGCTCAACAAATCCAAGTTGGGTTTTGAAGTTGATCCTGAAAAGCTGGATAATTAGCAAGAAATAGAAGATTATTTGGTTGATTCCGAAGTGAACCTCAAGATGAATCTTAATTTTTCGGACATTGTCAGTAATGTGTTTGCTAAGATCGAACAATTTAGTTTATAAGCTTGTGAAATAAACGTACCATTGTATGATAACATTGTTTTCTTTATTGTTTACATTAGAACTAATCTACAGACTCGGTAAACTATGGCAGAAATTAAAATTATGATTCAACAGTTAATGTAAGTTTTAATCAATAACGTGGCTGTTTGCCGGATATAATTGCATATACGTCTCCTGAGTTTTATGGAGGAAGATGAGGGGGTTGCGAAGAGCCGTACATATTTGTCTTGTACCTTTTCGGCTTCGGCAGAAGAGAAGTTCCCGGTCGATTCATGTTAGACCTGCAATTATAAAAAAAATTATCAATTTTGATTTACTAATCTTGATAACGAATTCCGCTGGTAAAAGTTGATACATTCATAAACATGACCAAATAAAAAAACACGAATTTTTTTTTATGGCCAAATTTAATAAATCATTACAAAGATACATCCAAGCAAACAACATCCAAAAAGTGGGCAAAATTAACTAGCCAAAAATTCTGAAGAAAATGTTTTCTGGTATTTTTTTTTCAGCACATCTGATTTTAAAAAAGTCCAATTTTTTTTACATAATACACACATTACTTACTGCTTTGACTGTGGTGCTTATGTTTGGCTATAAAGTGCACTTAATACTATTACTTTTACGTTTTGTACACGCACATCAGGCACATCAGGTTACCACTAACTGTCAAATTTCCCCAATGGATATTAAACTCTAATGCTTGGAGATAAAATTGAAAATCGATTGAAGAAATTAGACACTGACAATCTCAAAATCAGACATTGGGTCCATATATTAGATTCTGGAATTGTCGCATTTGCCACTAAGCACCACACATTCCTCCTGAATACCAACTTCGCAGTCCGGTAAAATGTCAAAAAACAATTTTGTTGTTAATGTTGTGGGGAGTCCCAGATTTTTAGGTTGAAACTTTATACGCTCCACCTAAAAAATACATAATTATAAGTATAAATACGATATTACGCCACTAACTCATGTATAGGAAATTATGTCGAACTCTGTTCTTACATTCTCCAACAATGAATGATCAGCGTGATCAAGTCAGTCTTCGCTGTTATTTTTTATTACGTTCAGAACTTTTTCGTAACTAATACTGATCAATTATTGTACCCTTTTCTTGAAAGTCATATTTATAAACTTCGACATATTTATGTTGTTTTCGTAAATATTATAACAATATTAATAAAATATTGAACAACGTTACCTTTCAGAGGTAAAAGAACATCGCCACCAACGTAAAAATCAAATCATTATTCTTTTTTTTTAATTCTTTTTCAAACAAAGTTTTCGAGGGTACAGTGAGATCGCATATCCTACCTATGTACTTCTTTATTAAGTTCCAAATTCAAAAAACGCTCAAGCAACGGATTTGGTTTTCTTTGTCCGTCAATTTGATACTTCGCGTGTTCTTTTTAGGGTTCCGTTCCCAAAGGGAAAAAACGGGACCCTATTAGTCTATTACTAAGGCTCCGCTGTCCGTTCGTCCGTCCGTCCGTCTGTCTCTAGGCTGTATCTCATGAACCGTGATAGTAAGACAGTTGAAATTTTCGCAAATGATGTATTTCTATTGGCTCTATAAAAACAAATACTAAAAACTAGAATAAAATAAATATTTAAGGGGTCTCCCATACAAAAAACGTGTTTCTTTTGCTCATTTTTATAGAAAGTCTGTCCGAGGCTGAATATCATGAACCGTGATAGTTAGACAGTTGAAAAGTGATATTTTGCTTTTATATGGAGCTTGGGCCTGGTCATTGTACAGTAAGTACTCCATAAGTCGTCATTAATACTAATGATGACATTAGTAGCTTCTATTTTTCATAAAATTATTAGTTTTATTGTAGAAAAATATTTTAGATTGATTATTATTGCCATACTCATTGAGGGTGGAATGAAATGACAGATAACAAACTAAGTGACAGTGACAGCTGACATTTTTTTGAGGTTAGATAGTACCCAAAATATTTACGCTTAATGCCATAAACCTACCGAGAAGTGTATTTTAGTTATGTTTTTGTAAACACTGGACTGGTGTGTGTATGTAATAAAATACAAGTAAACGAGAGTGACATTATCATCAAACTTATCTCTGGAAATAAATGGTCGTTTATTCTAAGAACGAACCTGTTGCATAAAGCTTCTTGCCTGTTACTATTCCTTGTTGTTACTGCGCCTGATTTGCGACAAGTTAGCCTGCTTTGGATTGACGGTATCAATAAACTGAAAAGGATTTACCTTCTAATGGGAACTACAAGGCTACTGCAATAGGTGCACAGAGATATCGACATAGTCATTGCGCAATACCTTCTGATGTAAAAGCAACTGATTGTTAAATACATCGAATTGGTAGCTATTCAACAGTACATGCATTCCACAAATTCTGGTTTGTCAATCGTCAAACGAGTCTACGAAACAATACTTAATTAAAACGATGAGTAATGACTAAATCAAAAGGGAGTTTTTTTTTAATCTTTATTTTAAGGAGCTTGGTCCTTTGAAAAAACCACGTCGCTCCATACGTTTACAAACAATATATGTACTTATATTAATTACAATCTCTTAACCTACAATAGATTTTAGTCATTTTCTAAAGTACTTTGGCCTCTCCTGATAAAGGATAAGCCAAAGCACTATTACAGGCTCCTACTTGTAGAAATGAACTACGAGTAGCAACAATGTTACGCCTAAAGGCATCATTCCGGACACACTCCATAAGGACGTGACGTACACGTCCTCAATTACCTCACATTCGCTGCAGTTTGGCGAACTGACTTTTTTCATCAAGAACGCAAATTTGTTAAGTGGTATGTGTCCGGAAAAGGGAGTTGGAGTGCATTGTTAGGAGACCTATAATGCTTTAGGTCTCATATCTATTCATTTCATGCTCATTCAACCACTTCTAATACTGCTGTTTTAGATGTTTTAAAAAAATAGTTTGTTACTAAATATATATTGACTTATCAGGTAAAGTAAATAAAACACATTTGTTAAAATACTTTTTTTATTATTTACTCATTTACTATGTCATGTCTGACTAAAATTCCATCAATGAATGATGCTGGTGCAGCAATATTTGATTGTTGTCGTGCCCAGCCCAAGTACCAAACAATAGTCATTACGTGGGCACAACAACCAATTGTCCTTCTGCCGCAGAAACAACTGCAATAATATTGAGATATCTTTTCTTTCCAGGAGTTTCCTTCAGGGAAAATAGTTATGTAAGTATAATACATTCTGTTGAAATGATGACGAGACCTGATGCAACCTCGTAAAAGGACTAATCCAGAACTGGTTAATCTCTCCAACCTGCGGCAGATCTCAACCACAAATGAACCATTCTGTCTTATATGTTTGCCGTTATATGGCCTTGCTTGCTTAATTTGGTATATACCTAGGCCAAACAATATAAGGTCAGAATGGTTCATTTGTGGAAATACGTCCAGTTCTGGATTAGTCTCATTTATTTGAGAAAATCCAGCCCGTAGCCTATTAAATTATCTGTTGTTAGGTCTGATAATTTATTTGGCAAATGCAGTCTGCTTAATGCTGTATTTAATATAAGTTCAGCATCAGATTTGTCTTAAATGTGTGGGTGATAAGCATTTATAAGTGCTCCGCAAATGCGAAAATCTTGCATTAGATGGGTGGCTGCTAAATTAAAAAATTCGCTTCTAAATATCATCTCTTTTAAATCTTCCATTTACAACTTCAACCACCCATCTGCATAAGGTTACACATCGTGACTTATTGGCACTATCTATTGAGAGTTGTGTTACTCCATCCTCTAGTGATTCGGGTTTGTGTACATTGTTACCCAATGTTTCCAGAAATGGAATTGAATCACGAAAACCCCGATCCAAGATGAAAACATCACCTTCTCTTAAAAATCTTCGAAGGGGACTATTTTCATCTTGGAACAAGATTTTCATGATATCTGCATCGGATGTAGTGACTGGGTATGGTGCGAAGATATCAAAGATGTGCCCATCGGATGATACTAATAAAAATGGTTATACAAGATTTCGATATTTATGCAAGCTGTTACTCATTTTTTGAAATAAGTAACTGTTTGATTTTTGTAGATACACATATGGAATCCATCAATAATTATAATAAATTTGCTATCTTCCCTATCTCCGAAAAATCCTTTGGGAATTATTAAATTCCTTTCAAGAAGGTTTTCCCTTGTCATGTCGTTTACTCCATGTGCAAGGGTACAAATTGCTCAGTCAATGCTTCCCTTGTACATTTGAGTAAACGGCACACTTTTGCAACACCTTTTTGCAATAGTCAATTCTGTCGTGGGAATCCCCACGAGAGAATTCTATTTTTTGTAAGATAATATCCCAATTAGGTATTTTGCATGTAGTGGCCAGCATTGGAATATTATCTAAAATCCCACGAAATTGGGCTTTAGTGACCCCTGTAAAGTATTTCATTATATTTTCACTTATATTATCAACGTCTTCAACACAAACACATTTCGTTCGCTCGAAGCAAGACTTAGTATCTATTATAATTATTTAAAATCTATCCACCTAATAGCCTATGTAATAAATAAAATGAAAAATAAATAAGAAAGTTTTTTTAAATGTAAAGACACCCATTGAAACTTACAACACCCGTTGGGGGCCGTATCGGTCCGTATTACGTACTTTTCGCATTTCGCAATGCGGTCGAAAAAAATCGACGTGCGCGCCGGTCGAAAAAAATCGGGCGGCGGCGCGCCACGAAAAAATCCACGGCGGCGGCGTGGGATTTTTCAACTTTGTATATTAAGACGTATAATGAAAAACCACGCTTAAACGAAAGAACTTTATTAAGTAAACTAAAAAGATGACTCAATCACTTTTCATATTTTGTTTGCAACTTTTATAGTTTTCGTGCACAAAAATTATTTTATTCACCCTAAATGGACTCAGCCGGGACCTTTTGGCTGTTAAAAGCAATCCAGCAACCGAAAACACTCTTTCGCTCGGAGTGCTGGTCGCTGGAATGCATAACAGAGCCTGAGCTAATGACGATAAACGCGGGTAGGCAGATTGTCTGGTTTGCCAGTAGGACAAGATGTCCCCGTCTTCAAGTTCCGCAGGATTCGGAGTAGCTAGGTATTTCCAAGCTTCCTGGTCAACAGCATCATCGAAGCCGGAACCATGAGAACTGTGTTGCGTGCTGTATTTGCGCGAGAGTTGGGAAAGTATTGAAACTTTACTTGTACTCGCTTCTTCCTGGTGACCCTCCTGGTGTAATAATGGTTGATTATGTTCGTAGTAAGGGATTAATTCTTTGGTATATTCTGCCAAGAAACCAGCTGGAGTTAATTCGTTAGCAATCAGATAGAGGTCAACTTCTCCTAGCTTCATAAACCTACAGTCTAATAATCCTGCAGCAACAATAGCCTTACTGGCTGGGAAGCGTGTGTCCAGTTTCATAAACATTTTCCTTTTTAAGGATGTTATTATTAGCGACTCGTCATCATCAATCGAATTAAGCACGTCTTTTATTTCGGCTTTAAATACGAGAGCAAGGTTGATTGTGCTCGATTTTGATGCTGATAAAATTTAAACAATTTGCCGAAACTTGCTCAGAAAATTGCATAAATCCTCTAACAAAATCCATTCTGTTTGGGAAATTGTCATACCACCTTGCCCTATTCGACGTAAGATGCTATTTATCGGGTTCCTATTACAACAGTGCGCCATACTTTCGAGCATTTCTAAGACACTGTGCCATCTCGTTGGAGTAGAAGTTTTAACTGTAGGTATGTTTGCCAAATTTCCAAATAAGGCACGAGCTTCTGTCTCTTCTACCACGTCTTCACTGTCTTCAGTGATTGGATCGTTTTCATCTTCCTCTATCACTTGAGAAACAGTCTCCAAAGAGCTTAAAAACTTTCGTTCATTTTCTGCCTCTTTCTCCAATTCTGGCAAACGATACCTGACTGTTTTTACTATTTTCTTGCATTTCGTCACAAGACTTAAAACTTCGGGTGTTTTCTTCTTGTTTATCTACAATTTAACACTTAGCTACTTGTACGTCATAACTCTTAACGAACGAGTTACTAAAGCACGTATATTCAGGTTTGACTGTTCACCTTTGGGTGTTCATAATTGGAGATGTGTTCATTATTGGATGTTCTATACTGAAGTTTTGGCTGTCCATCACTAGGTTATTTGAAATGAAGATATTACATTTTTATACAATGAGACATTAGTGCTATGAATTAATTTACAAATTTGACTAAAATGGAAATAAAAATATTGATTACCTCTAAGATGCGAGAGTATTTATGAAAAACTCTTCCTTATAGTGTGCATGACTGGTGCCACTACCTTATAGTGTTCTTATCAAGCAAGTTTCCGGCTGACTCTACCGGTTGGGGTTGAGGTGTGTTTTTAATTTTCTTTTTTCTATTTTTCTTTGAAGACAACCTTAATTGCTTGCTTTCATATCGTTGGCGTGAGTTTCGTAGAATAATTTTGAAGAACTTGTGGCATTCAATTAAAGTGAATTGATTGTCTGCTTCATGAGTTATCTTGAAGAATTTTATCGTATTAGTAAAGCTTTTGAAGCATATTTTATTTTTAACTGATTTGGATCTTCCTGCCCAGGAACATTCCTTCAAAAAGTTTCTTTCAAATAACTTATCAATCAAAATATAAACATTGTTATACCCTTTTCCTGTGCCTTTACTACATACACCTGAAATTTTATTTTTCAGGTCAGATATGATTGTTGAATCAGTAGTTGACAGTAAATTTTCAAAATTTCCCCCCATGTCGGGTAAGATGGGGCACCCCTGGGGGCAAGATGGGGTATAACCCACTATCTCAAACATAATTCGCATGTGAACGTGGCACCTTCATCCTCATCCTCTATACCAGCACAGCTGCAATGAGCCCATTTTCCGCATGCACTACAAGCCGCCCAGCCTTCGTTGGACTCCAAATATCGACCATTACAATACAGACATGGCGTATTTTCGACATCACTGTCGCTGTCGTTAGTTTTGGCTTTTTTACTTTTTAGCACAGTCTTTATATTTTTAGTCCTCTTCACTGCTGTTGTCACTACTTGGTTTCTAGAAATTTTTGGGCCTTCTAAGTCTTTTCCTTTCTTTTTTCTTATCTCTTTTACTTGCTCTCTCATTTCTTTCATCTGTTCCGCCATTTCCTTGATTTTTTTTAATCTCTTTAGCCTTTTTTTTATTCTGCTCATCAATTTTTTTTTCTTCTATAGCCTCTTCCAATTCTTTTTTATACGGAGAAGACGTTATGATGGCTGTTTTTCCTCGTTTTTTTGTTGATCGAGAAATTTGACGCGTAGCCGGCATAGGCATTATTTGTTTTGGGCTTATGACGGAAAACGAGGTATCATCCGGCCATGAAGAATATCCCGGTCTAGGGGTTAGCATAGTGGAAGGTGTTGTGACAGTCGTTGTTGGGACTGTGTGAAACTCAGATACAATAGATGTTTCCTGCGTTATTTTTGCCGGTGTTTCGCAAGGTAAATCAAGCTCGTGTCGTTCTGTTTGCATAAGTGCTGCCGGTTCACTCATTTGCATATTAGTGGCTAGAGACTGTATTTGAGTGTCCTGCAATGTCTCGGACAGGGGAATATCTGTCGTCAACGATGGTGCAAAGTCAGTTTCGCAGAAGACCGATGGATCATACGGCTAAATACCACATTTTTTAAATCCATTTACGGCGGTCGACATGCTGGATGCTTGTATCAATGCTTTGTCAAATATTTCGGCAACTTGTCGTATAGAAACCACCATTCCTGGATTAGTACGAAGCCAGGCTGTAATCTGTTGGTCGTAATATGTGCTCAGTGGCCTCATATACGCAACCTGCAACTTGAAGGCGGTGAGTGGTATGTGGGGGAAAACATAAAATGATTACCCCATGAGAACGAGCTTCATTTATAAGCTCAATATTTTGTGTGTGCGTACAGTGCCCATCTAATAGCAACAAAACTGGTTGTTCGAGTGTCGCCCAACTGAAGTCCACAAACTTTTTAAACCACGATAGAAATAAATCTGTGGTCATCCACCCCGAATCACTACAGACACCCCAGGCGCCAGGAGCTGAGTTGAGCGTGAGTTGTGTGTCCATCCTCTTCCTCGGAAACACCATCATTGGCGGCATATATTTGCCACATGCACTTAAACATATTTCGACAGTTTTTGTCGCACCCCTTTCTGCGGAGGTTAAGGCCCCTACTTGCTTTCGTCCTTTTTTGGCAATTATTTTGGACTTGTTTTAGGTACAACAGAAATTCCTGTTTCATCACAATTATAGATCCTGTCCGGTATGAGTTTATGTTCATCATAAACATTACCCAAAAAATTGAAAAATTGTTCTACTGCCTGCCTATTGAATCCAGCAGCACGAGCGGCTGAGGTGCTTTCGGGTTGTCTTATAGACAATTCTGGGTGTCTTTTCAAAAATCCTTGGGCCCAGTCCTCCCCCGATTCTTTGTTTTCATCACTGAAAGGATGAGACTTACCATTTTTGACAGTTAGAATATAGGCAAGGCTTCTAAGGTCTTTTAATGTCAATCCAAAGAGTCTACTTTCCATGTCTAATTTATAATTACATAACTCCCGCTCTTCCTCGACCGTAAAAACTTGCTTCTTAGGGCCTAACTGGACTTAATGTGAGATTTCGGTAGAAGAACTTTCTTCTAAGGTTTAACAGACTTTCTTTACTTTCCTTTCCAGGGTTGCTTGAGGAACAGCAAACGTGTTTGACGCTAATTTATAACCCATTTTTCCTTGGATAACAGCATCTACACGAAAGCGATGCAGGTACTATTCACCATCGCTTTCGTATATGGCTGCATTGACCTCCAAAGCAGTCTTGAGTAAAAACTCCGGAGTTGTACGATTACCTGTCTGGAAGTAAGGAATGTCATTAGGAAAGGATGAGTAGAGCTCAGCGATCTCTTCGTCAAAGAGTTCTTTTGATTTTCAAAGCAGAATAAGGAGATTCAGATAATTGTACAACCACGAAACAACATGTTCCCAGCAATAATGGTGGAAGTGCTGATGCGGGCATTCGTCCACGACAAATTCAACGATACCGTAGAACCCTCCGCAGTCGTAAAGCGGGTGGCACAGACAGTACCCCTCACGACCATACTGGCACTCATCCAGATCAAGCTCCATTTTGACCAAACTGCATATCGTCGAAATACTTGAGAATTTGTCTAAGGTTGTTGGTACAACGCCTCCAAATATCGGTGATAAGCAGTCCCGCTTTATGAGAACGTTTTCCCGGTCTAGCTTCGTGGGATCAAAAATGTACTGAATGGTCAAGCGCTTCCCGTTCAGAAACGTTGCCTTCAGCTTCTGGGTAGACGATTTCCACAGGATTTTACGAACAATGCTGGTCCTTTTCTTACCATTGGGGCGAATAAGTGACTGTATAATATGTGGATAACTTCTGAACTTGAAGAGTTTGACCACGGCGCACTTGATATGTAGTGGGTAGAAAATGGTCCACACGGTCGAAGTATACGGCGAAGGCAGTTCCGGTATAGTAGATTCTTCAGACTTCATTTCCATCCCGTGTAAACTTGGGCACTTGGTATCGCTTCACTCTGGTTCTGTTCCACAATCGCACGGAGTACCGGGGACGTCGTACAGGTGGCGCGATTCAAAACCGACTGAGTGTTGTGGGTGTGAACCTGCTACATTTAGCCAGAATCTCAAAAATAACCGGTTATGAGAATGAGAAAAACATCTTACATTTACAATTATTAATATCATAAATAACGGATAACACTTGGCTCGCGTGACGCACCCGACCGATAATGGGTCATTCGTTCTCTTATCGCATGTTTGTCTTGGTCAAAATACGCTTTATGACAAACAGATTGGCATGCTACGACCATAAATCGTCGCATAATGTGGTTCCATCACGTAACCGTGGAAAATCCGAGTTTCTGAATTGTTTACCGATTTGTACTGGGGCGTGGGTAGTTGAAAGTTGACGAAGGTACGTTGCTCGAAACCAAGTTTTTTTCCATCAACCGGCAGCATTATTTTTGTGAGCCGTGAGGAGCGCCGTATGAACGTTTCCAGGATTTTGAGCTCAGGAACAATATCTGCAATGTAGAAGGCTTGTTTCTTCAGAGTGAGTCGTACGTGCTGTGAATTTACGAGTTGCAAATCACTGATCATCGTTCTCGTATGTAGCCGTCTCAATCTTCAGAGCAGTCTTGAATAAGAATTCCGGAGTTATGCGTTCGCCTGTTTGAAAGTGAACAATATGATCGGGAAACATTGAGTATAGGTGCGCAATCTCCTCGTCAAAATGTTGTTTCGATTCTTGCACCAGTATCAAAAGATTCAGGTAATTGTACAACCACGAAACGACATGTTTCCAGCAGAAATGGTGAAAATGTTGATGTTTGCATGCGTCCACCGAAGGTTTGACAACAAAATCGGGATCGGGAAGGTCCTGATCCTCGCGTACCAGGTGGCACAGGCAGGAAGCGTGATGAAAATTCTGACACGCATCCAAATTAACTTCCTTTTTGACAAAAAAGCATAGTTCTGAAATATTTGAGAATCCATCTGTCGTTTATGGCATGGCCTCACCAAGTACCGGTAATAAGCAGTCCAACTTTACAAAAACGTAGTCCCGGTTTTGCCTTGTGGGATCGAAAAAGTATTCAATCTTCATAGGTGTTCCGTCCAAAAATGTCACATCAAGGTTGTGAGTGGGCAACTTGCACGGGATTTCCTGACGAACCCTAGTCTCCTGATGATCAGTCCACAGTGACTGCATACAGGTAGTCCAACGCTTAGACTTCAAAAAATTGCACCCGAAGTGAATTCCATTGACTGGTTTCAAGATTCTCCGCATCTTGGAAGTAGCTGGCGATGGCAGCGACGCATTAGGTTCTGCAGAATCCATTATTGTTATGGTATGATATGGCATGATAAGCTGCAACTTAGTGCAAAGCGACTGTCCTCGTCCGCCGTCTGGACTGCACTGACGCACTCGTATAGCTTCACCTCAAAGCTCTCATGGGATCTTATCAATGAGCAATCCCCACTTACGTCTTCAATCATATATTGAGGGAACTAATCATTACTTTAACGTCTGAGTGTTAATGCTTGTACTGTATATTAGTTATTTTAAGACATGCCTTACATTCAATTATCTACAAGTAACTCAAACAAACCCAAACATGTCAGTTCTATTCCAAGAAACGAGTGAAACACGTACATTTTTACATCGCAACAGAGTGGACTGACCGCTTTACATCGCGTGGTCTTCACTGGACAACCTTCAATGAAGGTTGATGCTGTAATTGTGCAGTCTAGACATATGAATCATATCAACGTCTTGGGCGCGTATTGATATAGGTTTGACTATCGATGTTTTGACTTCGATTAATTTACACTAAGTAAAAAATGAACACCCACGCTGCCCGCATCCACCAAATATCGATAGATGTGCGATTTTTGACGATTGTTTTACTTAGCGACAAGTAGCGATGTAAATTTACATTTTTCATCTATATTTGTCCTCAAATAGAGTGTATTCATGCATTTGTTGTTTTCCTGAATTTATGTCGTCTCTAATCATTGACGCGGCGGACTTGTAGAAAGTTATCCGCGTATGACGCACGCGTTTATCGTCAACGGGCGATGTGGCTTTTGTGGTCAGTCACTGCCCAGTTTGTGACGACTATATAGGGCAATAGCTATGTACCATTTAAAAGGTGAAAGTCATAAACATTAGTGCACAGTTGACTTGAATTGACAGTGTCAATAGGTTTGAAAATTAGTTACTGATTTCATGGGTCCCGAAGATCTTACGGGTATCCACTTTGCAGACCCGTGCATGGTAGATCTTTAGAGCCTAACGTGGTGTTTCAGAGGGTTTGGTACAGCGACCGTTTTTAATGGCACAATGCTTCGAGATGTTCGTCATTACGTAATGAATGTTAAAGTACGTCGCGAACGTTGCGAGCTACTGACGATCTCCGCAACGAGTTGGGACACATGTACAGCAACGCGTTCAGCCGACGCGCTCAACCGTTGATGCTGCGCTACACCGTGTTTGCAGGAATGTCATCACCATGCGATAGCAACATTAACACGCTCAGTGAAAGCTCATGTAGTTTTCTTGAACGCGATAGCGCACCTACTGCATCTTATCTCAATGTGTAATGACAAGCCTTGTGTGTATTCTATGTGTGTGTCTTACCATCTTAGAGTGGGATAGGGTAACATTGGAAAGAAACAGCCATACACATGTGTGCAAAAAGATGTTTATTATTATTATCACATAATGAGTCAACATACATTGGAATTACTTCTAGGTTGAAGTGCATTCCAGTAATGGTCATCGATCGAGGTGCATGATTATCCGGTGTACATATCGAAAAGTTGAACGGTTATATACAAAAGCGATGCAGATACTATTCACCATCGCTTTCGTATAAGGTTGCATGGACGTCCGAAGCAGTCTTGAGTAGAAACTCCGGAGTTGTACGATTACATATCTGGAAGTAAGGAATGCCATTAGGAAAGAATGAGTAGAGCTCAGCGATCTCTTCGTCAAAGAGTTCTTTCTTGCAGCAGAATAAGGAGATTCAGATAATTGTACAACCACGGAACGCTTTATGCCAAACAGATTAGCCTGCTATGAGCATAAATCCAGGATTTTGAGCTCAAGAACAACATTTACAATGTAGATGAAGCACTTACTGTGGGTTTGCGAGATGCAAATCACTCTTCATCATCGTTTTCGTTTATAGCCGCACCAAAATTCAGAGCAATCTTGAATAAGAATTCCGGAGTTGTGCGTTCGCCTGTTTGAAAGTAAGCAATGTAATCGGGAAACATTGAGTATAGGTGCGCAATCCCCTCGTCAAAATGTTGTTTCGATTCTTGCACCAGGATAGAAAAATACAGGCAATTGTACAACCATGCAACAACATGCTTCCAGCAGAAATGGTGGAAGTGTTCACGCTCGCATATAAACACCGAAGGTACGACAATGAAATCGGGAAACTCATCATCCTCGTCCATCAGGTGACACGGGCAGGAAGCGTGTCGAAAATTCCCACACTCAACCAAATTCACTTCCTCTTTGACAAAAAAGCATAGTTCTATAAGACTGTAGAATCTTTCTGTCGATGATGGCATGGCCCCACCAAACACCGGTAATATGCAGTTCAGCTTTACCAAAACGTAGTCTCGGTTTCGCCTTGTGGGATCGAAAATGTATGGAATCCTCATAGGTGTTCCGTCCAAAAATGTCACATCAAGGTTGTGAATGGGCAAATTGCAGGGAATTTCCTGACGAACCCGGGTCGTGTTTGCATGAATGGGCAACTTGCAGGGAATCTCCGGAAAAACCTTGTTAAATTTGATGAAGAAGAGCCAGTTGTTAAGGGATATGAAGAACGTCAGCGTAAAATATCTGAAGCAAAGCAAGAGGCGGAGCGTCAGCGTAAAGCATCAGCCGTGGAGCAACAAGTCGACGCTCAGCCCGGAACATCGGCTGATAAGCCAGGAGATGAACGTCAGCGTAAAACGTCGGACGTAAAGCGATATGCTGAACCGCAGCGTAAAATATCAGAAGGTAAACATGCGGAGCAGCGTCAGCGTAGAACATCGGTTGTTAGGATGTCCGCACAGTTCGCTTTCATTGTCAAAGTGGTGCGCCGTGCTAAGTGAGCTGCTAAGCAGCGTAATCTTTAGTTATGTGCTAGTAGACATAGTCGAAAGGTTTTCCATGTTTTCTCGTAGTGATAAGCACACTTAGTCTGGTTTATTAATAAAAAAGTTTAGTTGAACCTCTGTAACGCTGAAGCTTTATCTGTCTTGGTTTTTTTGTCACATACGTATATATACATATATAATATTTGTAAACATGTACATATATAGTATTACAATAAACGTTTGAACACGTAATTTTGCCTAATTTCGATCTACTTGATCCTACGTCGATAAAGCCCACTACCAAAGCCGTAAACTCACTGCCCCGAGGGAGGATCGGAACAACATAATTTACACGTTAATGGAATGGTTAACAAGATAATTGTGCACTTAGCATGGTTTTGAACAATTTATACATCATCGTAACGAAAAATACTCATTGAACGAATATTGACTGTTATTATGTGCATAATTATGGGGTTTCGTGAAAGGTCACGGAGCGCGAACGATATGCCTTTGTTAGAAAAAATAGATCATCCGGCAGTAGCGCTGACTTGTACACGTGACGGCTGACTTCAAACACCTTGACATCGTGCTCCACAGCACGAAGTGTTTTATCGCTGGAGCTCGTGAGGTGCCGGAGTCGCAGTAGTGGCACGGTGCCGAGTGCAAAAACTCGGAGTGAGCGTGCAATGCACGGATAGACCAACTAACCAGCCTCGTAGCCAAAGAGACTTTGTCCCAAGCATACATTACGTTGGCTGCGCTATGTGCTGACTGCAATCTGCACTTCCCCGCTCTCCCTCCTCCCCCCCTTTGTTATAATACTCTAACTCTTGCACGCATGTCGTTGTATAGTGTGTAGATACTAGTGGTTTTCCAGCTATACGACACTGTGTCGTACTATGTTAGAAGTGGGAACGCCTAACGTATATCGTGTCGCTCTGTGTCGTAGCTACTGTTTATAGTGTACGTTGCGTGTGTGTTTTTCAATTTAATGAATTTCCCGTACTGGAATGTCTAATGGCGTACATGTACATGTTACTGGTTTACGCACATTAAAATAATGTTTATGGCCATCCAGATTTACGTATCACTTAGTCTAATATAAATTCTCTTAAAAACTGTAAAACGCACAGTCGGGGCGTAGCATGCGGTTTCACTTGAAATATGTTTAAAGATATTAGCATAGCGACATTCACTACAGTAAACTTGTAACCGTTGAACATGTCGGTCGCTTTGAACGCTTTGCGGGACCTGCTAAAAGTGCAGGCGATTAATATCGATACCCATGTCTTTCATCTTCATTACAAATTGACGGTGATTGTTCTTCTGGTGTTTTCGCTGCTGATCACCTCGAGGCAGTTCTTCGGAAATCCTATGGAGTGTTACTTCCCAGACTTCCCTGCCATCTCCCTAGACACCTACTGTTACATCCATTCAACGTTTCTTGTCAAACCATTGGAGAAAAAGCCAGTGCCTCAAAAGTGGCCATATCTTGGAGTTGCCGCACCGACGGAGAAAGACACCGTAAAGTTCTACGACTACTACCAGTGGGTCTTCGTCGTATTGTTTGCACAAGCAGTACTCTTCTACTTGCAGCATCACATATGGAAAGTATGGGAAGGTGGACTGATGAAAATGTTAGCGGTGGACCTGTCATCTCCAATGATAAGCGTAGATTGCGTCAACAAAAATACGGACGTATTGTTAGAATATTTCCAAAAGCAGCTGCATTTGCACAACAGTTACGCCTTGAAATATTTTTCATGTGAACTGTTGAATTTGATGAACATCATATTTCAAATATTATTTATGAATATGTTCCTTGGCGACGAGTTCCAATACTATGGACTTTATGTTTTAGCTGTCAACTGGAAGGAAGGACTGCGAGAAGAGATGACAAACCCTATGCAATGGCTGTTTCCTACTGTGACTAAGTGTACTTTTAAGAAATACGGTCCTTCTGGATCTGTAGAACTAAGAGACGGACTGTGCATTCTTACACAGAATACAGTTAATCAGAAAATGTATGTGATTTTGTGGTTCTGGTTCCACATCTTAGCTGCTATAAGTGCATTCGCTATTATGTATCGTATATTTACAATAGTTTTTCCTTCAGTCAGATTGCGCAGCTTCCGGTCTACGTGCAGTCTGAATAGTGCTAGAGACATTAACGTGGTACCTTTGAAATAGTTACCTGACGTTGCCGCTGTTGCTTCTCAACACCGAATAGCCACACTGTCAGAAACTAGGCGGTTTTATACTTTGACCTCTCCCGGGATCATAAATATTTTGATATTTTCCATGCAATGATTGCGGTTCATTCAAGCGTAACGAAACCACCCACTAGCACAATTACTGTATAAATTACGCGTCCTTCAATAGGGTTTTTATAGCTCAAGACAGCGGGGGATTCGTGGAATTCAGACGCTCCTCATTTCATAGGTTCGACGCAAAATTATTCCAATTTGTGTCATTCAATCAGCATAGCTAACGAGATGCTGAAAACGGAACGCTCAGACATTTTAAATAGTATATATAAACAGTGCTCGTAGGGGTGCATACAAATTTGCTTAAGCCCGCTGCACACGGTGCTTGTTTTGCTGCTTGTTTGCGGACTGTGCCCTCGGCCAGCGCCGTGTGCAGCGGGCTTTACTGTATGTAGAGGCAGTTGGCTTTTCGCTGAAGAATGGTAAGCAGCACATTTGAAGCATGTTCTACGCTGCATCCAACTCTTCATCTGACCATAGAAGAAGTTAGAATAATAACCATATCTTCCTGCCGTGAGCAGCGACGTGATGATCTTGTAGCCTGCGAAGCGATACATGGCAACATACTTGACCATGTAGCTCCTGATCACGTTCGTGACTACATGCCAGAGTCGATATCACGAGTAAGCAGTTCGATCGCATGCATCAGCAGTGGGGCACTACATAAAATATGGTTCTGCATGACGCAATCTAGAGCTAATCACATAAGCAGCTTGATAAAGGCAACCGAGTAGTGAAGCGTGCTTGCGACTCGCTCGCTAGTTCCTTATCTTACTTTGCAACTGTGGTCTACGGGACTTATCGATAGCTCGACCACCGCAAACGCTGCTGAACGTCATGCACTGCCTAAGTAAGAATAAGAACGATGATGTGAAGTGAGTATACACACACACCGATACTACTACTACTACTACTACTCCACTACTACTATTACTATCGTTTACAACGTTGTATAGTAACAGAAATGCGCATGAGGGTCGGCGGCGTTAACCGAGAGGACTCTTGCAAGCTTGACGAGCAGGCTCACCATCGAAGAGCTCAGCCACGACGTCCGTGAGTATGCGGACGGTGACGTTCTTACAAAGTGCAGAGTCCAGATGCTTGGCACAGGCAAGCGCCGTGGTAAGAGTTCCATGTGGACCACGTAAGCGTCATACATGCGAGACGTCGTAATGTCTTATGGATGTAAGTTTTGTCCTATCGCTTCGTACAACGTCTCTTGCAGTGCATGCACGTTCTAACGGTCGCTATGCCATGGCAATTCAAGCCCTGATCTCACAAAGAGTAAATGAGAACAACGTTGCATGATAAGCATGCTTATAGTCCGTACGTGTGCTCCGTGTGGAATAGATAAGGATACCACTTCAGAGACTCATAGTTTTCCCGAAGGCGTCAAAGCAGCCGCTACGAAGTCACAGAAAAGTAGCAACTTCTGCTACCCGGTGCGTCCTACATTATTATAGTTTTTGACTTACCAGCTCGTTATTCGAAAACGAGGATCAGGTTTCGTAGTCGCAACTACCTTGATGACAATGCGCCGTATATGAAGTCGAGCTGAGACTCTGAAAACATTGAGTTCTATTGTGGCAGCTCACAAAGAGTAAATGAGAACAACTAGCTTTGCATATGATAAGCATGCTTATAGTCCGTACGTGTGCTCCGTATGGAATAGATAATGATACCACTTCAGAGACTCATAGTTTTCCCGAAGGCGTCAAAGCAGCCGCTACGAAGTAACAGAGAAGTAGCAACTGCTGCTACCTGTTGCGTCCCAAATTATTATAGTTTTTAACCTACCAGCTCGTTATTCGAAAACGAGGATCAGGTTTCGTAGTCGCAACTGCCTTAATAGCAATGAGCAGTATATGAAGTCGAGCTGAGACCCTGAGACCATTCAGTTCTAATGTGGCAACTCCCAAAAACTCTTCGAGAGAAGTAAATGAGAATCTCCTGTTAGTTAGTGGATTTGATGCTAAGTTATTCCAACTTTTATAAAATGATTATAAATGTCAAGCTAAGGGGTGTGGGTAATGAAACGATAAAAAGTGTTGCACAAATATATAATTGCTTGCTCAAGTTTTAATACACGTATTACATCTCCAGATTTACATCTCGTTATTAGTCCGTATCACAATCGCGTCTGATACATTAGTTACGCATCCATGCCTGCAGCGCCTTGATTGAAGAATGTTTATTTGATCCCGGAAGCTTCGAGGGTGGTGGATAATATATTACCTTCCCTATTAATATATCTTTACCAGCTGTCTGAGAAGAAGTTGCAGAAAACCCTCTCACCTTTCTCAGTTTATCTGCAGGAATCCGCTGCACAGAAGTGACAGGAATCTCATTCATCTTTTCCATTATTTTTTTACCGCTCTTCTGCACAGGAATTATAGTTATTACTGTATCGTTACGAACCATTTGCGTGGGGATTACATTAGAATCTGTCGAGTTTGTTGCTGTATCGTTACGAACCATTTGTGTGGGAATTACATTAGAATCTGTCAAGTTTGTTGCTGTATCGTTACGAACCATCTGCGTGGGAATTGCATTAGAATCTGTGAAGTTGGCTGCTGCGTTCTCACGACCCATCTGTGAGGGAATTAAACGACAAATCCTGTAAGCTATGAAATGACAAATCTTAAATATAAGTAAGGTGTATGAATGTATTAAACACTCGCTTATATCGCAGTAGTCGTCTACGCGAACTCATCAGGTTTGATTTCGTTTTATCATACACGCCGCCACATGTTACTCGTCCAAGCCCACCTTAGCCAATATTTTGCAGTTGCCATCTCGCCGATTGAATAATAAAAGCCTGTTCGCTCACGCGGTACTCGTAGTGCTTCTTAGATTCTTTCAACAGAATCGCACGTCCCAGGTAGAAGTTCAGCCACTGATGGACGTGTCCCGCGCAGTAGTGATGCCAGTGATTATCTTGACAACGGTAGTCGGAATGCTCTTGGCCTGGTTCGATCTTGTGCCGACACGCGCAAGAAGCGTAGTCACCGTGTGAACAGTCATCCATGTTTTTGAGCCGGATGAAATTAGAGAGCTTCGAGATATAGGTGAATTGGGGTATACCGGGAGGTGTAATACCTCCGAACAGTGGTACCAAGCTGTTGAGGTCTACTTGCAGACATTTTTCTCCCATAATTTCGGAATGGAAAAGGTACTCGATGCTCAGCTTTTTTCCATTGTAGAATGTCCTTCGAAAGTCTTCACGTTTAACTCTATCAACAATTGTGTGGAACAGCTTGCTTCTGCCGGTGCGGACATTGTTTTACGTTTATCTTTTCTTAGCTCAATAAAGACAGAAAAGAGCCAGGCACATTCGTAACGTCTTGTGACCGAAAGTGATTTGTGACTGAAGATCCATTATGTTAAAGATGAATACTAATCTTGAAGCAAATATAGCGTTGGGTTTTCCTCAAGAAATTGTAGCTAGTGCCAATTGACCCTAGGTTATCGTAAGACGCTGAGCCCGACTAACTGTCTGGAGGCAGCGAATAATAATAGTTTGATAACGATCTCGTACTCGTCACATATTACCTATATTCTGAGTTATGACACATGGTTTGTTCTATATTTAAACTAAAGTGTGCCACGTCTGGCAACGTATTATCGGTAAATCTATGTCTACATGTAGTTACACATAGAACGTTCATTGTCGCGGCTCTTTGCCGTAATACTGTTTGCGGCTTAAGCGTAGATACTACTCATGAACCAAGTTAAGAAAAACGTTATTTAGACGTCTCACATTCCTGTATGGTCTGCTCCGCACCTAAACGTCGCAGGTACACGTACTCAGTAAGCGAATGCACGTTCTGGTAGGGATCCGCAAAAAGTATCGATACCTGAGTAGTATCGATACTTTCTCTTCGATACCTAGTATTTTTGTACTCGATACTTTGATTCCGATACTTTACTAGGTATCGATACTTTTTCACATACTCGATACTCTTGTCTTCTATCTCACTAGTGTAGTTTTACGCCACAGACTCTTTGTTTTACGCAATGAAAACCTTTAAAAAAAGAAAAGAAAAGCCCTCATTGAAGATTTCGGCCAAAAGGACTAGAATCCAGGCTAAGAACCAATTATTAAAAAAAAGTCACCATTTCTCTTTCTGACGTGTAACGGTATCCCTCTCGGTCGAGAGATATATTCTGGGAAAACCCCTACCATAGACTACGGTGTGGCCATGTCGTAAACGTAAGTAAATTTTCGGGAATTCGTTAATGATTGATGATCAGTACTTAGAAATTAAATTAGTTTTATATTTTAATATATCATATTTGAATGTTATTTTAATTTTGTACACAAGAAATCTACATAATAGATTGTTTATGTGGTAAGAACTTACAAATTGACTCTGTTGATAAATTTTATTGCATTTTGTAATTATTTAATAGCAACATTCGGAGTCTCACTCAATACAGTTTGTTCTTCGTTGTTAGATAAGTTAGATCAAGGAAATACAATACAAACTGTCTTGGTCTTGGCGGTTATTCAGCCATATTTGAACAAAATGCCACCTCCCGGTGGAGGATCAAGTGAAGTGTGGAAAAGTTTTAGAAAAGTGGACAAGAGTACTGCAAAATGCAAAATATGCTTTAAAGTTTTGAAGTCAAGCGGAAATACGTCCAACTTGAAAAAACATTTAAGTACTCACTCCCAGAGTCAGAGGTAAGTTAAAGACATAGTAGTGATATTATTGGTATCTGTGAATAATACAGGGTGAAAAAGAACTCCCTAGCTTTATTCAAAACCCTGAACTGGTATCATTTATAGAACACATTTATGAAAAAAAATATATTTTTTCGTCATTTTTTTAATGAGAATTTTTTGTTTTTTGCCTAAAAATTGACATTACTCCCACACCCACACCAGGCACGCGAAAGGTGCGGGAAGCGGTGGGGGGGTGCACCCGGGTGGTGTCAACGTTTAGTTAAAAAAAAATCCACGGGGAAAAAAAATCAAATGTGTTCTAAAAGTGATACTGGTTCAGGATTTTGAATAAAACTAGGGAGTTCTTTATCACCCTGTATTATGATACTGTGTGTCTTTTTGTATTTTATTTTAAAAAAAGACATTTATATTGCAACTTATTTTTTAGATCTAAACTGAATGCTGTCAAAACGACGTCAAGTCAGGCCCTGATATCTACGCTAAGGCAAGTATGTGATGAAGAGATACCCAGTACATCCAAGACTGGAACTGACAAAGATGTCGTGATGTCAGAAACAGAGGAAGAAGCAGAAATTACGTCAGATGATACGTCTAGTACAAAGAACGTTTTAGCTGCAAGAACTAGCACGACTGAAAGTGTTCAAATACTGTCACAATCACAAAAGTCTGCTTCTCAATCTGTTCAGTTAACTCTGGATGAGACTTTTAGAAGAGTATCTTTCTATTAGTTTTCAGACGGGGGACTTCGTTATGAGGCACTTATGAAGCATTTATTATATTTTATCGCTGTTGATAATCGTCCATTTCACGTTGTTGAAGGAAAAGGCTTCCGTCGTTTAATGAAATTTCTGGCACCTATGATAAAGTTACCGTCAGAAGACACACTAAAAAGACGGCTTGATGACATCTACGATGTAACTTTGGACAAATACCGACAAAAATTCGCTAATATTGCTCAGGACAACTATTATGCAATAACTTCTGACATTTGGTCGGAAATGATGAGTACGCGGAGTTTTCTTGGCTTGACAATTCATTATTTGGAAGCCGATGACATTAAATCAAAAATTTTGGCGACCAAACCGCTTGACAATCGTCATACGGGAGCAAACATTGCACAGCATTTGGAAGAAAAAATTCACAAATTTGAACTGAAAAAACAAAATATTACGGCTATGGTTACGGATAATGGCGCTAATATGGTAGCCGCAGTGAGCACATTTCTTGACCCGGCGAAACATCTACCGTGTTTTGCACACACTATTAATAGAGTAGTGGAAGAGGTTATTAAAGTGGAAGACACCGAAAAACTGGTAAAGAAAGTTCGAGAAATCGTGAAATTTTTCAAAAATAGCGTAATTCAAACAGATTTATTGAAAAAAAAAACAAGGTTCCAACTACAAAAAGTTGATACTGGATGTACAAACCAGATGGAATTCGACATTTTACATGTTGGAGCGGTATCTTCAACTAAGAGGCATTGTGAATGAAATATTGCTCGAAAACCCAAATGCACCAGACATACTAACCGCGCTGGAAAACAAGGTGCTCCAAAAAATACTTTTGGTTTTAAGACCCTTTAAATATGTCACTAAGGACATATGTGGCGAAAAATACGCAACGACAAGCAAGATTATACCGACAGTAAATTGTTTGAAGCTACAAATAAAAGATATCAAACCATCAGATGATGAAAAAAATATTATACAGCCATTGAAAGACTGTGCTTCAAAACAGCTTAACAGCAGATTCGGTCAAATCGAAAACAACCATATCTTAGCCGTATCCACCATTTTGGATCCAAGATTTAAAAATATTCATTTCACCGATGCAAGTGCTTGCGCTCGGTCGATTTCTTTTATAAGAAGATCGGTAAATGCTGGTGATTCACCACCAACGGTCCAGTCTTCAGAATCAGATGATGAAACGGACAAATATGATTTCTGGAGCCCTCACAAAAAGTTAGCCAATAAAAGGCAAACCAGACGCAATGACGACGCATATAGACAAGATGAAACGTCACTTTACCTCGCAAGCCCCGTGTCCTTTTTGAAGTCTGCCCCATTTAATAATTGGAGTGAGATGAAAGCAGTTTTTCCAAAATTATATGGTTTGGCATGTCAGTATTTGGTAATACCAGGCACTTCAGTCCCATCTGAAAGGCTTTTTTCGAAAGCTGGAGCGACGGTGACAGCGACTCGAAACCGGCTCACTGGGTCGCGTATCGACAAATTACTTTTTATGTCTGATTGCATCGAAGAAGATTGGGGATTTAAAAAATAATTTTAGTTTTTACAATACAAAAGAGTACTTACATTACATGCACTTTAAATTACATTACAACACTAATATTTTTAATATTAGTCAAATTGACATAAAAAGTCAATTTGATATGATTGATAGGTATAATGATACTTTATTTTTATGATAATTATAATGATAATTTTGTATGTTTTTAAAATAAATAATAATAACTTGAGTATGTGCTTGTTTATTACTGTTTTTTTTTTGAGATTTTTTACAGTTTCTAAGGTGATCAAAAAGTACTCGATACTGAGTAGTATCGATTCTTTTGGTTCGAATCTTTTATCGATATCGATACTTTCTTCTGCGATACCAGTATCGAGTAGGTATCGATACTTTTGAATTTTTGCGGATCCCTACGTTCAGGCCTTGCTCAAGACATATGATAAGCATTGTGTGTGATAGCGGAGCTTTGCATCCCATGTGCACGTAACTCTTATCATCACGCCTTGCAAGTCAACTGTAAGTGATAGTGGTGTGACGTGCTATGCGGCTGCTAGTAGCACGTTATACCTAGCCGTTACCTCTAGTGCCGTCCAAGCTTGACTTGATTGTATCTAACACAGAGTTGTCATGAGGGAAACTAAATTTGAACTTGGAGCAACGTAAGAGGGAACGGTCTCAATTTCTTACCTGCACAACTCTCCATCATCCTACACTACTAATAGGAATAAAACAAATAAAAGTAGACATATTGAACACAACTATTTATTTCAATCTACGGTACTGTAGACTAATGCAGACTATTCACACTATTAACACTATTGAGATGCGACTGCACCAGCGCCGGAACCACTAATGCTGCGAGCCGAGTCAAGCAACAATTGTGTGTCCGTACGTTTACCCGTGGAATATAATTCCAAGATGGCTGGATCGTCTCGATGCACTTTTGCAATCATCGCATGGAACATCTCTTTAGATTCTTTAAGAAGAATCGCCGGCACCATATAATTGGTCAACCACGCAGCGACGTGCGCGGTGCAGAAATGATGCCAGTGGAGTTCGTCCGTGCACTCGCTTCCAGGAGATACCACTTCATGTGGATTGTTGTCACAGGAGCAGGTTTCGCCGGCAACCGCCTTGCACTTCTGGAAACGAAGCTCTTCCTCGACGAACTTCAGTATCGCAGGCAGCCTTACAAAATCTCTTTCACCTGGCAGCTCCTTCCAAAATAGGGGCCGGAGCCCGTCCCAATTTATCAGCAGGCGATCTTCTTCTGGCCTCGTTGCATCGAAGCTGTAGTTGACGGGAAATTTTTTCCCATTAAGAAAAGTCGTGTCCAGGTTTCGCATCGACCGAACGAACTTTGAATATGCAGTGTGAAAACGCATAAATTCGTCAACGCTCAAAGGCGCCCCACAGGGTATAGCAGGCCCGCGGAACGTGAAGGTGTCCACCGGAAAAGTAAGTGCTCTGTCGTGATTTTCTTGGGACGTCATGTTGAGTTCTCGATGTCACGGGGCTACTCCGTCCAACAATAAGTAATGTTCCTTCGTAAACGTTCGCCGTTCAACGTGTAGCAATCGACTATGCGCAAATCAACTTTTACGTACTGAGCAAGTAGATTAGCGTACAGGAAAAATGGAACGATAGAGGGATAACAAAGCAATTTGGGAATACCGCAAACTAACCCGCGGGTTATTCGCGGCAACGCTGATGTAATCGCTCGTAATATGAACAACTGAATATAAAATATTCTCGTACCACTTCAGCCAGACGTGCATTGTTATAGAAATAGATGGTAATAAATGATCCTGCGCTCCCATACCTGAAGGTCGGGAATTTACGCTATCAATTCGGTACATCGTTAACAACGTTTAATTGCTGCTTAAACAACTAGTATGCGACCCTTGACCGAATGTACCGATAACACATAAACTATAAACAAAATTGATTGGGTTTTACCCAACAAAGTAGCGATTTGGTTACTGGGCGACTTTGAGATAAGCAAGCCACGTGGGAAATTGAACTTGTGTAAAGAACAATGCTGCGACCACGTCATTCCATGTCCCGGTTGCTGGCTGCAGTTGTAGGTATCATCACACTTTAGTAGTCCTGTTGAAAAATTAACTTCAATTCTAGCATCAGTGGGTCTTGTGAGTGCCCGCTATGAATGCGGCAATGCAGTCCATCGTCATGCTTACATTGTGCAAAAGTGGCAAGCGGTGCATGGCCTACGAGATGCAGGTGAACGCTGCATGTCAACGATAAGCAGATAATTCTACAAGGAGTATGGTTGTTCTAGGCGTTCTAAGTATCGTTCTGTGAGAACGTGAGCTGTAGGTTTCTGATAATTCGGCCCCAGCTTGGATGCTGATGCTGCAGCCTTAGCAAGTCATGTTACCTGTTACTTCGACCCATATTCATAGCACCTGCAAGGTGGCACATGCATAAGAGGTCGAAATTTTTAAAAATGCATTTGATCCCTATGCACTTTAATATCTTCATCACTGAATACGAAAATATCACCCTTGCCTTGCCTAGATGCTTAATTGTGAAGTTATAGACCATACGCTCTCCTGTCACTGACTGTAAATGAAGAAACTGAATGACTGACTGACATATTAACGCACAGCCTAAACCGCTGGGTCCAGAGATTTCAAATTTGACACGTAGGTTTCTTATGAGGTCTAGGGGAGCACTAAAAAAGGATTTTTCGAAACTCACTCTAAGGGGGTGAAACGGGGGTTCGAAGTTTGTATATAAAATACAATTTTTTGGAGATTTTGACTCAAAACTTCGTGATTTTGATTTAGAGAATGAAATGGATGACAAAAAAGTTATTTGCGCGAGCAAAACCGCGGGAAAAAGCTAGTTTAATAGTATATAACGAAACAAAAATCTTATTATACTTAAAGAATGGGTTCACTCTTGCTTGACGACAATCTACAATTTTCCAAAATTAATGGAAAACTCCGGAAAATTAAGAAAAATTGCAGTCAACCTTATGACCAGTGACCATTGAGAAGAAAATTTATGTGGTCAACCATTTGACCAGTGACCATCTAGAGAATTCTTTTCATTCAGATTGTTTTAGGTAATTATTTAATAAAACAAGATAAAATTAAAATTATTCATTTATGTAGAAATATTTAACTAAATTAAGTAGGTATTTGTACTTTAGGCAAAAAAAAATAGAATATCAGTCTTGCAGTGAAATCATAGGTCCAAACCTAGCACTTGACCTAGTCTTTCAAAGAGATCTTATGATTCTTATGAATAAGTTAACCTTAGGTTTTTACTTAGGTATATAACTAACCACCCTGCATAGACTTTGAAAAACTAACATATAAAACAGAAAACATTAAAACTAATGAAATAGAACATTTTACATAAAAAACTATAAAATTGCACTATGTATGTGTAGCGCTAACTTTGCTTACTTTACCTTATTTATTAATTATTCTTACAACCATTCAAATGAAATGGATGAAAGCAAAGTATACATAGTGCAACATTGCAGACAGAACAACATTATTTACTGCGAGTATAGTTGTCCGCAGTGCAACAGTATCCACACCTACGAAGTGTACATTTCATAAGGAAGTGATCCTGAAAAATCTACTCCAATTTGAGAAGTGCGACTGGGTCCCATTTTTATACTGCTTGAAAACTCTTTGATTAGTGCATCAGCGAGGTCATTTCGGAACTGGGTAGGTACCTACCATGATCGTTTAAAAGCATTTCTGTTTAGGATCCAAATTTAAACTGCTTCGCAATTGAAATGTTTTTTAAATTGGTACCATGATGGCGCTACTTTTGAACTGCTCGGTTGTCTATGGTCATTTTTTTTTCTTGGTTTCTCCAATTAGGATAGGCAAAGGTCTTCAGATCTTAAAGAATTAACATTACACGTAACTGATCAGTCTGTTTCGCTTCCTAGTATAGCTCTGTCCCCTTCTGAATGACAGTTCAAATGGACTGATCTTTCCCGTGGCCGTATAATGGTCGCCAAATGAGAATAATCAAAAAAGCGTTCGGAAACCATAATTCTGTTTATTTTAAAACTATTTATAGTTTAAATGTTATAAAGACTTGATTATCAAAGCAAGATAATACTTATACAAAATATTGTAATAGGTACGAAAAAATAAACCAAAATATCATGTAATCATAATCAAGTTCCGAAAAAATGATTCTCTTGAATTACGTAAGTACTTTGAACACACGCATTTTAATATCAACCAACAAAAACAATTTTTGATTTTTGTATTTTTATCCATACTATATTACTTTACTCTTTGTTTTTAACCAAACATAATGATGTTATTTAAAACGTAGGTAGTGATTATATCCTCATTGATTGTATTCTGGTCGCTGGGTCATGTTAGGGGCGGTCTGACCAAAACAATTATAAAATACATCATTAAATCTACACTTGACGCATTTTTGCAATGAGTTATAGTTTTGGTATTCGAGTTCAAATGACTTGTTTTTTGAGTAAGTACATGTACCTAACCTAATTTACATGGGAGAAAAACTGAAAGGTCTAATCCTGTCAAATTCCAGGGTCAGAGAGGTCAGTTGGACTTTATTAAAATTGTGAGAATTTCAGTAAGTAATGTTTTTAATTTTTTTTTGTTACAGAATACTATTCATTTGCTATACAATATTTATCGGACTCATCTCATTATGTGGCAAACATCAACTAACTAGGCAGTTGTCAGAGGCGAAATAAATAGAAAAGTAGATTTACAGCTTCAGCAGTCAGAAATAAATATATTTGATTTGTTTGGATTAACATCTACTTACTATAGGTACTTACCTATGCATACTGATGACAATCCAGACAATTTAATAATCAACCCAAATGAGCCATGATAAACAAAACAAACAAGAAAAACAAGTAAGTAAGCAAAATAAAAATAACATGATGATATATTCCACTTTTTTACCTACTGTTCAATGCAAAGAAACAAAATCAGATTAAGTATAGTCATTGGTCTACTTGTATTGCTGGTACAAATGGACCAAGTCTTAAAGAAATAAATGTGTTAAGAAGAATATTACAGAACAATGAGACAGAATTGTAAGTATTCCATAGCTGGGTAAAATTAAAAACTCGACTTCATAAATTGTTACACAGATTATTTCCATTTTAACTTTCACAAGTACCTACTATTTAATTATGTCATATAGCTTGTTTATAGGTCCTTACCTATTTTAAAATAATGATGTACTTACATACTTTGACAAATTGTTCTTTGTAATCTAAAATATAGTAGGGTTCTCTTTGCTGTCATTAGCAGAATGTACAAATTAATTTTAACCTAGGTACTTACTTGACAGTAAGAAAATGATCATAAGGTAGGTCATGGTTCAAATTATCAACTGCACAATAAGGGCTACTCGAGGGTGCAGAAGGCAGTTTATTGAAAGAACCGACCAGCAAACTAAGAGCAATAATTTGTGTTAAGTACTTAGTAATTTAACCTGTTTTGTTACAGATTACAAAGAGAAAATTAAACTTGAAAATAATGAAGCTGAAAAGGCTGAAGAATACATTCTAAATAGAATAAATGGTTTTTTTTGCTTAAAGGGAGATAATATTTGTTTGTTTTAATTAAATAGGCTCCCAATCGGAAATAAAATACTAATTTCCTTTGGCTAACTTTAATTGCTTAAGTAATATTTAACCTAATTAGACAGACAGACAGACATATACTTTATTGCACACCATAGATAACACAAATAACATTACAATAACAGACAAGGACAGAAAACAGTACTTAATGTACAAAAAGGCGGCCTTATTGCTAAGGTAGCAATCTCTTCCAGGCAACCTTTGGGTAGGAAAATAATGGAAAAATATAAAGCAGAGCGGGTGGTGGCTAACAATAAAAATAAAAAAAAGACAAAAATATATTTATATTATATTACGTAAACTACAGCTCTAATATTTAAGTACATAAAAGTAAAATTAAACTAAATACGAGTACATAAATAATATTATATATACTAATACATACAATATAATATTACTATATGTAAGAAAGAGACATATGATAACAGAAAAGGTTCATTGGGTACAGGAAACGGAGTTGAGGAAATGGGCTCAACTCCGTTCCCTGTAATTATTCACTTTATTACATTCAACAATGTTATTTATTTACATTTAATTGTGAGGTAGTCGCTAGCCGACGCTCCTAGAGCCTATAAAGCTATATCTTCATAATACTTATTACTAATTTTTAACCGACTTTAAAAAAAGGAGAATGTTATCAATTCGGTGGAATGTTTCACACCCAATACTATCAAGTTATTTTTTATGTTACAGTTAAACTATTGAACTCATATTTTCAGAACATGTTACCTAGTTATTACAACATAAAGGGCAAGAAGCTTATATTATCTACGACACTGGAGATTGCATGTAAGATGTAAGTAGTACTTTGTTTTGAAACATGGATTGGTAGCCATCAAATCGTCGATAGTGAGGTCTTTTTCTGATGGCGACATTTAAAAAAAAAGAAAAAATTATATTCGCCGATAGGTGGCGTGGCAATCAACTTATCTGTCAATGTTACGTAAAAAAACAGCTTTTCATATTCAAAAAAATTGTAAGCAAGGAAAAGTATGCTCAGAAAAAAATTGAAAAATAATACCAAAAGCTCCACAATCGACCAAACAGTCAAATCGAAGTGAGCTTCAAGTTCAGCTAAGGAACAAAACTGTTTTCACCTACGATTTTTTTTTTATCTAAGTTTATTCAGGCTTTTAAATGACAGTATTCGAAAGCTTCTTTTTTTTAATCGTCATTTGGAAAAGCCCACATTTGTTTGTCTCTCACTTTAAATTAAGTATACTTTTATAGTGAGGGGTACCTAATCAATTTTCCCAAGTACAAACAATGACAAGAACCTTTCCAAGGCGTGCTTTGCCGTGCAATCCCCAGTGCCGTACAGAATATAATTAAAGCTTCTTGATATTGCTTTGGTCCACCTTTGACCTTGGCAATAACTAAAGAAATAGAAGGACTGGGCATAAATCAAGAGATTATTCTTCTTGGTCATGTCTAAATATACAGTCGTGGTTCATTCAAGCGTAACGAAACCACCCACTAGCACAATTACTGTATAAATTACGCGTCCTTCAATAGGGTTTTTATAGCTCAAGACAGCGGGGGATTCGTGGAATTCAGACGCTCCTCATTTCATAGGTTCGACGCAAAATTATTCCAATTTGTGTCATTCAATCAGCATAGCTAACGAGATGCTAAAAACGGAACGCTCAGACATTTTAAATAGTATATATAAACAGTGCTCGTAGGGGTGCATACAAATTTGCTTAAGCCCGCTGCACACGGTGCTTGTTTTGCTGCTTGTTTGCGGACTGTGCCCTCTGCCAGCACCGTGTGCAGCGGGCTTTACTGTATGTAGAGGCAGTTGGCTTTTCGCTGAAGAATGGTAAGCAGCACATTTGAAGCATGTTCTACGCTGCATCCAACTCTTCATCTGACCATAGAAGAAGTTAGAATAATAACCATATCTTCCTGCCGTGAGCAGCGACGTGATGATCTTGTAGCCTGCGAAGCGATACATGGCAACATACTTGACCATGTAGCTCCTGATCACGTTCGTGACTACATGCCAGAGTCGATATCACGAGTAAGCAGTTCGATCGCATGCATCAGCAGTGGGGCACTACATAAAATATGGTTCTGCATGACGCAATCTAGAGCTAATCACATAAGCAGCTTGAATAAGGCAACCGAGTAGTGAAGCGTGCTTGCGACTCGCTCGCTAGTTCCTTATCTTACTTTGCAACTGTGGTCTACGGGACTTATCGATAGCTCGACCACCGCAAACGCTGCTGAACGTCATGCACTGCCTAAGTAAGATTAAGAACGATGATGTGAAGTGAGTATACACACACACCGATACTACTACTACTACTACTACTACTCCACTACTACTATTACTATCGTTTACAACGTTGTATAGTAACAGAAATGCGCATGAGGGTCGGCGGCGTTAACCGAGAGGACTCTTGCAAGCTTGACGAGCAGGCTCACCATCGAAGAGCTCAGCCACGACGTCCGTGAGTATGCGGCCGGTGACGTTCTTACAAAGTGCAGAGTCCAGATGCTTGGCACAGGCAAGCGCCGTGGTAAGAGTTCCATGTGGACCACGTAAGCGTCATACATGCGAGACGTCGTAATGTCTTATGGATATAAGTTTTGTCCTATCGCTTCGTACAACGTCTCTTGCAGTGCATGCACGTTCTAACGGTCGCTATGCCATGGCAATTCAAGCCCTGATCTCACAAAGAGTAAATGAGAACAACGTTGCATGATAAGCATGCTTATAGTCCGTACGTGTGCTCCGTGTGGAATAGATAAGGATACCACTTCAGAGACTCATAGTTTTCCCGAAGGCGTCAAAGCAGCCGCTACGAAGTCACAGAAAAGTAGCAACTTCTGCTACCCGGTGCGTCCTACATTATTATAGTTTTTGACTTACCAGCTCGTTATTCGAAAACGAGGATCAGGTTTCGTAGTCGCAACTGCCTTGATGACAATGCGCCGTATATGAAGTCGAGCTGAGACTCTGAAAACATTGAGTTCTATTGTGGCAGCTCACAAAGAGTAAATGAGAACAACTAGCTTTGCATATGATAAGCATGCTTATAGTCCGTACGTGTGCTCCGTATGGAATAGATAAGGATACCACTTCAGAGACTCATAGTTTTCCTGAAGGCGTCAAAGCAGCCGCTACGAAGTAACAGAGAAGTAGCAACTGCTGCTACCTGTTGCGTCCTAAATTATTATAGTTTTTAACCTACCAGCTCGTTATTCGAAAACGAGGATCAGGTTTCGTAGTCGCAACTGCCTTAATAGCAATGAGCAGTATATGAAGTCGAGCTGAGACCCTGAGACCATTCAGTTCTAATGTGGCAGCTCCCAAAAACTCTTCGAGAGAAGTAAATGAGAATCTCCTGTTAGTTAGTGGGTTTGATGCTAAGTTATTCCAACTTTTACAAAATGATTATAAATGTCAAGCTAAGGGGTGTGGGTAATGAAACGATAAAAAGTGTTGCACAAATATATAATTGCTTGCTCAAGTTTTAATACACGTATTACATCTCCAGATTTACATCTCGTTATTAGTCCGTATCACAATCGCGTCTGATACATTAGTTACGCATCCATGCCTGCAGCGCCTTGATTGAAGAATGTTTATTTGATCCCGGAAGCTTCGAGGGTAGTGGATAATATATTACCTTCCCTATTAATATATCTTTACCAGCTGTCTGAGAAGAAGTTGCAGGAAACCCTCTCACCTTTCTCAGTTTATCTGCAGGAATCCGCTGCACAGAAGTGACAGGAATCTCATTCATCTTTTCCATTATTTTTTTACCGCTCTTCTGCACAGGAATTATAGTTATTACTGTATCGTTACGAACCATTTGCGTGGGGATTACATTAGAATCTGTCGAGTTTGTTGCTGTATCGTTACGAACCATTTGTGTGGGAATTACATTAGAATCTGTCAATTTTATCGATATCGATACTTTCTTCTGCGATACCAGTATCGAGTAGGTATCGACACTTTTGAATTTTTGCGGATCCCTACGTTCAGGCCTTGCTCAAGACATATGATAAGCATTGTGTGTGATAGCGGAGCTTTGCATCCCATGTGCACGTAACTCTTATCATCACGCCTTGCAAGTCAACTGTAAGTGATAGTGGTGTGACGTGCTATGCGGCTGCTAGTAGCACGTTATACCTAGCCGTTACCTCTAGTGCCGTCCAAGCTTGACTTGATTGTATCTAACAAAGAGTTGTCATGAGGGAAACTAAATTTGAACTTGGAGCAACGTAAGAGGGAACGGTCTCAATATCTTACCTGCACAACTCTCCATCATCCTACACTACTAATAGGAATAAAACAAATAAAAGTGGACATATTGAACACAACTATTTATTTCAATCTACGGTACTGTAGACTACAGTTCGTTCGGGCAATTAGTGTGCAGTACAGGCGCACGGTATATTGGGACCATTCTTTAACTTAAATGTGACTCGTCCACAAATGCAAATTTTTTAATAAAAATTAAAATTAAATAGCCATCTTACAACTTAAACATATATGCTATTTTTGTAGCATAAGTATAAAAAATCAATCTAGCTATTCCGAATCAGAGTCATCTGTATCACTTTGTGTTTATTATGAAAGTGTCTCCGTTAACATCAACATGCTGGTCTACATTAAAGTACTTATTCTCTTCTTTGATTGCGTGGGCAATATATTTACCCCACAAGTCAGATGTTACGTTCAACATGACCTGCCTGATCAATTGACATACGGCACTGCTGTTTTTGGGGTCGCAATTCGCCGTATATGAAGTCGAGCTGAGACTCTGAAAACATTGAGTTCTATTGTGGCAGCTCACAAAGAGTAAATGAGAACAACTAGCTTTGCATATGATAAGCATGCTTATAGTCCGTACGTGTGCTCCGTATGGAATAGATAAGGATACCACTTCAGAGACTCATAGTTTTCCCGAAGGCGTCAAAGCAGCCGCTACGAAGTAACAGAGAAGTAGCAACTGCTGCTACCTGTTGCGTCCTAAATTATTATAGTTTTTAACCTACCAGCTCGTTATTCGAAAACGAGGATCAGGTTTCGTAGTCGCAACTGCCTTAATAGCAATGAGCAGTATATGAAGTCGAGCTGAGACCCTGAGACCATTCAGTTCTAATGTGGCAGCTCCCAAAAACTCTTCGAGAGAAGTAAATGAGAATCTCCTGTTAGTTAGTGGGTTTGATGCTAAGTTATTCCAACTTTTACAAAATGATTATAAATGGCAAGCTAAGGGGTGTGGGTAATGAAACGATAAAAAGTGTTGCACAAATATATAATTGCTTGCTCAAGTTTTAATACACGTATTACATCTCCAGATTTACATCTCGTTATTAGTCCGTATCACAATCGCGTCTGATACATTAGTTACGCATCCATGCCTGCAGCGCCTTGATTGAAGAATGTTTATTTGATCCCGGAAGCTTCGAGGGTGGTGGATAATATATTACCTTCCCTATTAATATATCTTTACCAGCTGTCTGAGCAGAAGTTGCAGGAAACCCTCTCACCTTTCTCAGTTTATCTGCAGGAATCCGCTGCACAGAAGTGACAGGAATCTCATTCATCTTTTCCATTATTTTTTTACCGCTCTTCTGCACAGGAATTATAGTTATTACTGTATCGTTACGAACCATTTGCGTGGGGATTACATTAGAATCTGTCGAGTTTGTTGCTGTATCGTTACGAACCATTTGTGTGGGAATTACATTAGAATCTGTCAATTTTATCGATATCGATACTTTCTTCTGCGATACCAGTATCGAGTAGGTATCGACACTTTTGAATTTTTGCGGATCCCTACGTTCAGGCCTTGCTCAAGACATATGATAAGCATTGTGTGTGATAGCGGAGCTTTGCATCCCATGTGCACGTAACTCTTATCATCACGCCTTGCAAGTCAACTGTAAGTGATAGTGGTGTGACGTGCTATGCGGCTGCTAGTAGCACGTTATACCTAGCCGTTACCTCTAGTGCCGTCCAAGCTTGACTTGATTGTATCTAACAAAGAGTTGTCATGAGGGAAACTAAATTTGAACTTGGAGCAACGTAAGAGGGAACGGTCTCAATATCTTACCTGCACAACTCTCCATCATCCTACACTACTAATAGGAATAAAACAAATAAAAGTGGACATATTGAACACAACTATTTATTTCAATCTACGGTACTGTAGACTACAGTTCGTTCGGGCAATTAGTGTGCAGTACAGGCGCACGGTATATTGGGACCATTCTTTAACTTAAATGTGACTCGTCCACAAATGCAAATTTTTTAATAAAAATTAAAATTAAATAGCCATCTTACAACTTAAACATATATGCTATTTTTGTAGCATAAGTATAAAAAATCAATCTAGCTATTCCGAATCAGAGTCATCTGTATCACTTTGTGTTTATTATGAAAGTGTCTCCGTTAACATCAACATGCTGGTCTACATTAAAGTACTTATTCTCTTCTTTGATTGCGTGGGCAATATATTTACCCCACAAGTCAGATGTTACGTTCAACATGACCTGCCTGATCAATTGACATACGGCACTGCTGTTTTTGGGGTCGCAATTCGCCGTATATGAAGTCGAGCTGAGACTCTGAAAACATTGAGTTCTATTGTGGCAGCTCACAAAGAGTAAATGAGAACAACTAGCTTTGCATATGATAAGCATGCTTATAGTCCGTACGTGTGCTCCGTATGGAATAGATAAGGATACCACTTCAGAGACTCATAGTTTTCCCGAAGGCGTCAAAGCAGCCGCTACGAAGTAACAGAGAAGTAGCAACTGCTGCTACCTGTTGCGTCCTAAATTATTATAGTTTTTAACCTACCAGCTCGTTATTCGAAAACGAGGATCAGGTTTCGTAGTCGCAACTGCCTTAATAGCAATGAGCAGTATATGAAGTCGAGCTGAGACCCTGAGACCATTCAGTTCTAATGTGGCAGCTCCCAAAAACTCTTCGAGAGAAGTAAATGAGAATCTCCTGTTAGTTAGTGGGTTTGATGCTTAGTTATTCCAACTTTTACAAAATGATTATAAATGTCAAGCTAAGGGGTGTGGGTAATGAAACGATAAAAAGTGTTGCACAAATATATAATTGCTTGCTCAAGTTTTAATACACGTATTACATCTCCAGATTTACATCTCGTTATTAGTCCGTATCACAATCGCGTCTGATACATTAGTTACGCATCCATGCCTGCAGCGCCTTGATTGAAGAATGTTTATTTGATCCCGGAAGCTTCGAGGGTGGTGGATAATATATTACCTTCCCTATTAATATATCTTTACCAGCTGTCTGAGAAGAAGTTGCAGGAAACCCTCTCACCTTTCTCAGTTTATCTGCAGGAATCCGCTGCACAGAAGTGACAGGAATCTCATTCATCTTTTCCATTATTTTTTTACCGCTCTTCTGCACAGGAATTATAGTTATTACTGTATCGTTACGAACCATTTGCGTGGGGATTACATTAGAATCTGTCGAGTTTGTTGCTGTATCGTTACGAACCATTTGTGTGGGAATTACATTAGAATCTGTCAATTTTATCGATATCGATACTTTCTTCTGCGATACCAGTATCGAGTAGGTATCGACACTTTTGAATTTTTGCGGATCCCTACGTTCAGGCCTTGCTCAAGACATATGATAAGCATTGTGTGTGATAGCGGAGCTTTGCATCCCATGTGCACGTAACTCTTATCATCACGCCTTGCAAGTCAACTGTAAGTGATAGTGGTGTGACGTGCTATGCGGCTGCTAGTAGCACGTTATACCTAGCCGTTACCTCTAGTGCCGTCCAAGCTTGACTTGATTGTATCTAACAAAGAGTTGTCATGAGGGAAACTAAATTTGAACTTGGAGCAACGTAAGAGGGAACGGTCTCAATATCTTACCTGCACAACTCTCCATCATCCTACACTACTAATAGGAATAAAACAAATAAAAGTGGACATATTGAACACAACTATTTATTTCAATCTACGGTACTGTAGACTACAGTTCGTTCGGGCAATTAGTGTGCAGTACAGGCGCACGGTATATTGGGACCATTCTTTAACTTAAATGTGACTCGTCCACAAATGCAAATTTTTTAATAAAAATTAAAATTAAATAGCCATCTTACAACTTAAACATATATGCTATTTTTGTAGCATAAGTATAAAAAATCAATCTAGCTATTCCGAATCAGAGTCATCTGTATCACTTTGTGTGTTTATTATGAAAGTGTCTCCGTTAACATCAACATGCTGGTCTACATTAAAGTACTTATTCTCTTCTTTGATTGCGTGGGCAATATATTTACCCCACAAGTCAGATGTTACGTTCAACATGACCTGCCTGATCAATTGACATACGGCACTGCTGTTTTTGGGGTCGCAATTCGCCGTATATGAAGTCGAGCTGAGACTCTGAAAACATTGAGTTCTATTGTGGCAGCTCACAAAGAGTAAATGAGAACAACTAGCTTTGCATATGATAAGCATGCTTATAGTCCGTACGTGTGCTCCGTATGAAATAGATAAGGATACCACTTCAGAGACTCATAGTTTTCCCGAAGGCGTCAAAGCAGCCGCTACGAAGTAACAGAGAAGTAGCAACTGCTGCTACCTGTTGCGTCCTAAATTATTATAGTTTTTAACCTACCAGCTCGTTATTCGAAAACGAGGATCAGGTTTCGTAGTCGCAACTGCCTTAATAGCAATGAGCAGTATATGAAGTCGAGCTGAGACCCTGAGACCATTCAGTTCTAATGTGGCAGCTCCCAAAAACTCTTCGAGAGAAGTAAATGAGAATCTCCTGTTAGTTAGTGGGTTTGATGCTTAGTTATTCCAACTTTTACAAAATGATTATAAATGTCAAGCTAAGGGGTGTGGGTAATGAAACGATAAAAAGTGTTGCACAAATATATAATTGCTTGCTCAAGTTTTAATACACGTATTACATCTCCAGATTTACATCTCGTTATTAGTCCGTATCACAATCGCGTCTGATACATTAGTTACGCATCCATGCCTGCAGCGCCTTGATTGAAGAATGTTTATTTGATCCCGGAAGCTTCGAGGGTGGTGGATAATATATTACCTTCCCTATTAATATATCTTTACCAGCTGTCTGAGAAGAAGTTGCAGGAAACCCTCTCACCTTTCTCAGTTTATCTGCAGGAATCCGCTGCACAGAAGTGACAGGAATCTCATTCATCTTTTCCATTATTTTTTTACCGCTCTTCTGCACAGGAATTATAGTTATTACTGTATCGTTACGAACCATTTGCGTGGGGATTACATTAGAATCTGTCGAGTTTGTTGCTGTATCGTTACGAACCATTTGTGTGGGAATTACATTAGAATCTGTCAATTTTATCGATATCGATACTTTCTTCTGCGATACCAGTATCGAGTAGGTATCGACACTTTTGAATTTTTGCGGATCCCTACGTTCAGGCCTTGCTCAAGACATATGATAAGCATTGTGTGTGATAGCGGAGCTTTGCATCCCATGTGCACGTAACTCTTATCATCACGCCTTGCAAGTCAACTGTAAGTGATAGTGGTGTGACGTGCTATGCGGCTGCTAGTAGCACGTTATACCTAGCCGTTACCTCTAGTGCCGTCCAAGCTTGACTTGATTGTATCTAACAAAGAGTTGTCATGAGGGAAACTAAATTTGAACTTGGAGCAACGTAAGAGGGAACGGTCTCAATATCTTACCTGCACAACTCTCCATCATCCTACACTACTAATAGGAATAAAACAAATAAAAGTGGACATATTGAACACAACTATTTATTTCAATCTACGGTACTGTAGACTACAGTTCGTTCGGGCAATTAGTGTGCAGTACAGGCGCACGGTATATTGGGACCATTCTTTAACTTAAATGTGACTCGTCCACAAATGCAAATTTTTTAATAAAAATTAAAATTAAATAGCCATCTTACAACTTAAACATATATGCTATTTTTGTAGCATAAGTATAAAAAATCAATCTAGCTATTCCGAATCAGAGTCATCTGTATCACTTTGTGTGTTTATTATGAAAGTGTCTCCGTTAACATCAACATGCTGGTCTACATTAAAGTACTTATTCTCTTCTTTGATTGCGTGGGCAATATATTTACCCCACAAGTCAGATGTTACGTTCAACATGACCTGCCTGATCAATTGACATACGGCACTGCTGTTTTTGTGGTCGCAATTCGCCGTATATGAAGTCGAGCTGAGACTCTGAAAACATTGAGTTCTATTGTGGCAGCTCACAAAGAGTAAATGAGAACAACTAGCTTTGCATATGATAAGCATGCTTATAGTCCGTACGTGTGCTCCGTATGGAATAGATAAGGATACCACTTCAGAGACTCATAGTTTTCCCGAAGGCGTCAAAGCAGCCGCTACGAAGTAACAGAGAAGTAGCAACTGCTGCTACCTGTTGCGTCCTAAATTATTATAGTTTTTAACCTACCAGCTCGTTATTCGAAAACGAGGATCAGGTTTCGTAGTCGCAACTGCCTTAATAGCAATGAGCAGTATATGAAGTCGAGCTGAGACCCTGAGACCATTCAGTTCTAATGTGGCAGCTCCCAAAAACTCTTCGAGAGAAGTAAATGAGAATCTCCTGTTAGTTAGTGGGTTTGATGCTTAGTTATTCCAACTTTTACAAAATGATTATAAATGTCAAGCTAAGGGGTGTGGGTAATGAAACGATAAAAAGTGTTGCACAAATATATAATTGCTTGCTCAAGTTTTAATACACGTATTACATCTCCAGATTTACATCTCGTTATTAGTCCGTATCACAATCGCGTCTGATACATTAGTTACGCATCCATGCCTGCAGCGCCTTGATTGAAGAATGTTTATTTGATCCCGGAAGCTTCGAGGGTGGTGGATAATATATTACCTTCCCTATTAATATATCTTTACCAGCTGTCTGAGAAGAAGTTGCAGGAAACCCTCTCACCTTTCTCAGTTTATCTGCAGGAATCCGCTGCACAGAAGTGACAGGAATCTCATTCATCTTTTCCATTATTTTTTTACCGCTCTTCTGCACAGGAATTATAGTTATTACTGTATCGTTACGAACCATTTGCGTGGGGATTACATTAGAATCTGTCGAGTTTGTTGCTGTATCGTTACGAACCATTTGTGTGGGAATTACATTAGAATCTGTCAATTTTATCGATATCGATACTTTCTTCTGCGATACCAGTATCGAGTAGGTATCGACACTTTTGAATTTTTGCGGATCCCTACGTTCAGGCCTTGCTCAAGACATATGATAAGCATTGTGTGTGATAGCGGAGCTTTGCATCCCATGTGCACGTAACTCTTATCATCACGCCTTGCAAGTCAACTGTAAGTGATAGTGGTGTGACGTGCTATGCGGCTGCTAGTAGCACGTTATACCTAGCCGTTACCTCTAGTGCCGTCCAAGCTTGACTTGATTGTATCTAACAAAGAGTTGTCATGAGGGAAACTAAATTTGAACTTGGAGCAACGTAAGAGGGAACGGTCTCAATATCTTACCTGCACAACTCTCCATCATCCTACACTACTAATAGGAATAAAACAAATAAAAGTGGACATATTGAACACAACTATTTATTTCAATCTACGGTACTGTAGACTACAGTTCGTTCGGGCAATTAGTGTGCAGTACAGGCGCACGGTATATTGGGACCATTCTTTAACTTAAATGTGACTCGTCCACAAATGCAAATTTTTTAATAAAAATTAAAATTAAATAGCCATCTTACAACTTAAACATATATGCTATTTTTGTAGCATAAGTATAAAAAATCAATCTAGCTATTCCGAATCAGAGTCATCTGTATCACTTTGTGTGTTTATTATGAAAGTGTCTCCGTTAACATCAACATGCTGGTCTACATTAAAGTACTTATTCTCTTCTTTGATTGCGTGGGCAATATATTTACCCCACAAGTCAGATGTTACGTTCAACATGACCTGCCTGATCAATTGACATACGGCACTGCTGTTTTTGGGGTCGCAATTCGCCGTATATGAAGTCGAGCTGAGACTCTGAAAACATTGAGTTCTATTGTGGCAGCTCACAAAGAGTAAATGAGAACAACTAGCTTTGCATATGATAAGCATGCTTATAGTCCGTACGTGTGCTCCGTATGGAATAGATAAGGATACCACTTCAGAGACTCATAGTTTTCGCGAAGGCGTCAAAGCAGCCGCTACGAAGTAACAGAGAAGTAGCAACTGCTGCTACCTGTTGCGTTCTAAATTATTATAGTTTTTAACCTACCAGCTCGTTATTCGAAAACGAGGATCAGGTTTCGTAGTCGCAACTGCCTTAATAGCAATGAGCAGTATATGAAGTCGAGCTGAGACCCTGAGACCATTCAGTTCTAATGTGGCAGCTCCCAAAAACTCTTCGAGAGAAGTAAATGAGAATCTCCTGTTAGTTAGTGGGTTTGATGCTTAGTTATTCCAACTTTTACAAAATGATTATAAATGTCAAGCTAAGGGGTGTGGGTAATGAAACGATAAAAAGTGTTGCACAAATATATAATTGCTTGCTCAAGTTTTAATACACGTATTACATCTCCAGATTTACATCTCGTTATTAGTCCGTATCACAATCGCGTCTGATACATTAGTTACGCATCCATGCCTGCAGCGCCTTGATTGAAGAATGTTTATTTGATCCCGGAAGCTTCGAGGGTGGTGGATAATATATTACCTTCCCTATTAATATATCTTTACCAGCTGTCTGAGAAGAAGTTGCAGGAAACCCTCTCACCTTTCTCAGTTTATCTGCAGGAATCCGCTGCACAGAAGTGACAGGAATCTCATTCATCTTTTCCATTATTTTTTTACCGCTCTTCTGCACAGGAATTATAGTTATTACTGTATCGTTACGAACCATTTGCGTGGGGATTACATTAGAATCTGTCGAGTTTGTTGCTGTATCGTTACGAACCATTTGTGTGGGAATTACATTAGAATCTGTCAATTTTATCGATATCGATACTTTCTTCTGCGATACCAGTATCGAGTAGGTATCGACACTTTTGAATTTTTGCGGATCCCTACGTTCAGGCCTTGCTCAAGACATATGATAAGCATTGTGTGTGATAGCGGAGCTTTGCATCCCATGTGCACGTAACTCTTATCATCACGCCTTGCAAGTCAACTGTAAGTGATAGTGGTGTGACGTGCTATGCGGCTGCTAGTAGCACGTTATACCTAGCCGTTACCTCTAGTGCCGTCCAAGCTTGACTTGATTGTATCTAACAAAGAGTTGTCATGAGGGAAACTAAATTTGAACTTGGAGCAACGTAAGAGGGAACGGTCTCAATATCTTACCTGCACAACTCTCCATCATCCTACACTACTAATAGGAATAAAACAAATAAAAGTGGACATATTGAACACAACTATTTATTTCAATCTACGGTACTGTAGACTACAGTTCGTTCGGGCAATTAGTGTGCAGTACAGGCGCACGGTATATTGGGACCATTCTTTAACTTAAATGTGACTCGTCCACAAATGCAAATTTTTTAATAAAAATTAAAATTAAATAGCCATCTTACAACTTAAACATATATGCTATTTTTGTAGCATAAGTATAAAAAATCAATCTAGCTATTCCGAATCAGAGTCATCTGTATCACTTTGTGTGTTTATTATGAAAGTGTCTCCGTTAACATCAACATGCTGGTCTACATTAAAGTACTTATTCTCTTCTTTGATTGCGTGGGCAATATATTTACCCCACAAGTCAGATGTTACGTTCAACATGACCTGCCTGATCAATTGACATACGGCACTGCTGTTTTTGTGGTCGCAATTCGCCGTATATGAAGTCGAGCTGAGACTCTGAAAACATTGAGTTCTATTGTGGCAGCTCACAAAGAGTAAATGAGAACAACTAGCTTTGCATATGATAAGCATGCTTATAGTCCGTACGTGTGCTCCGTATGAAATAGATAAGGATACCACTTCAGAGACTCATAGTTTTCCCGAAGGCGTCAAAGCAGCCGCTACGAAGTAACAGAGAAGTAGCAACTGCTGCTACCTGTTGCGTCCTAAATTATTATAGTTTTTAACCTACCAGCTCGTTATTCGAAAACGAGGATCAGGTTTCGTAGTCGCAACTGCCTTAATAGCAATGAGCAGTATATGAAGTCGAGCTGAGACCCTGAGACCATTCAGTTCTAATGTGGCAGCTCCCAAAAACTCTTCGAGAGAAGTAAATGAGAATCTCCTGTTAGTTAGTGGGTTTGATGCTTAGTTATTCCAACTTTTACAAAATGATTATAAATGTCAAGCTAAGGGGTGTGGGTAATGAAACGATAAAAAGTGTTGCACAAATATATAATTGCTTGCTCAAGTTTTAATACACGTATTACATCTCCAGATTTACATCTCGTTATTAGTCCGTATCACAATCGCGTCTGATACATTAGTTACGCATCCATGCCTGCAGCGCCTTGATTGAAGAATGTTTATTTGATCCCGGAAGCTTCGAGGGTGGTGGATAATATATTACCTTCCCTATTAATATATCTTTACCAGCTGTCTGAGAAGAAGTTGCAGGAAACCCTCTCACCTTTCTCAGTTTATCTGCAGGAATCCGCTGCACAGAAGTGACAGGAATCTCATTCATCTTTTCCATTATTTTTTTACCGCTCTTCTGCACAGGAATTATAGTTATTACTGTATCGTTACGAACCATTTGCGTGGGGATTACATTAGAATCTGTCGAGTTTGTTGCTGTATCGTTACGAACCATTTGTGTGGGAATTACATTAGAATCTGTCAATTTTATCGATATCGATACTTTCTTCTGCGATACCAGTATCGAGTAGGTATCGACACTTTTGAATTTTTGCGGATCCCTACGTTCAGGCCTTGCTCAAGACATATGATAAGCATTGTGTGTGATAGCGGAGCTTTGCATCCCATGTGCACGTAACTCTTATCATCACGCCTTGCAAGTCAACTGTAAGTGATAGTGGTGTGACGTGCTATGCGGCTGCTAGTAGCACGTTATACCTAGCCGTTACCTCTAGTGCCGTCCAAGCTTGACTTGATTGTATCTAACAAAGAGTTGTCATGAGGGAAACTAAATTTGAACTTGGAGCAACGTAAGAGGGAACGGTCTCAATATCTTACCTGCACAACTCTCCATCATCCTACACTACTAATAGGAATAAAACAAATAAAAGTGGACATATTGAACACAACTATTTATTTCAATCTACGGTACTGTAGACTACAGTTCGTTCGGGCAATTAGTGTGCAGTACAGGCGCACGGTATATTGGGACCATTCTTTAACTTAAATGTGACTCGTCCACAAATGCAATTTTTTTAATAAAAATTAAAATTAAATAGCCATCTTACAACTTAAACATATATGCTATTTTTGTAGCATAAGTATAAAAAATCAATCTAGCTATTCCGAATCAGAGTCATCTGTATCACTTTGTGTGTTTATTATGAAAGTGTCTCCGTTAACATCAACATGCTGGTCTACATTAAAGTACTTATTCTCTTCTTTGATTGCGTGGGCAATATATTTACCCCACAAGTCAGATGTTACGTTCAACATGACCTGCCTGATCAATTGACATACGGCACTGCTGTTTTTGTGGTCGCAATTCGCCGTATATGAAGTCGAGCTGAGACTCTGAAAACATTGAGTTCTATTGTGGCAGCTCACAAAGAGTAAATGAGAACAACTAGCTTTGCATATGATAAGCATGCTTATAGTCCGTACGTGTGCTCCGTATGAAATAGATAAGGATACCACTTCAGAGACTCATAGTTTTCCCGAAGGCGTCAAAGCAGCCGCTACGAAGTAACAGAGAAGTAGCAACTGCTGCTACCTGTTGCGTCCTAAATTATTATAGTTTTTAACCTACCAGCTCGTTATTCGAAAACGAGGATCAGGTTTCGTAGTCGCAACTGCCTTAATAGCAATGAGCAGTATATGAAGTCGAGCTGAGACCCTGAGACCATTCAGTTCTAATGTGGCAGCTCCCAAAAACTCTTCGAGAGAAGTAAATGAGAATCTCCTGTTAGTTAGTGGGTTTGATGCTTAGTTATTCCAACTTTTACAAAATGATTATAAATGTCAAGCTAAGGGGTGTGGGTAATGAAACGATAAAAAGTGTTGCACAAATATATAATTGCTTGCTCAAGTTTTAATACACGTATTACATCTCCAGATTTACATCTCGTTATTAGTCCGTATCACAATCGCGTCTGATACATTAGTTACGCATCCATGCCTGCAGCGCCTTGATTGAAGAATGTTTATTTGATCCCGGAAGCTTCGAGGGTGGTGGATAATATATTACCTTCCCTATTAATATATCTTTACCAGCTGTCTGAGAAGAAGTTGCAGGAAACCCTCTCACCTTTCTCAGTTTATCTGCAGGAATCCGCTGCACAGAAGTGACAGGAATCTCATTCATCTTTTCCATTATTTTTTTACCGCTCTTCTGCACAGGAATTATAGTTATTACTGTATCGTTACGAACCATTTGCGTGGGGATTACATTAGAATCTGTCGAGTTTGTTGCTGTATCGTTACGAACCATTTGTGTGGGAATTACATTAGAATCTGTCAATTTTATCGATATCGATACTTTCTTCTGCGATATCAGTATCGAGTAGGTATCGACACTTTTGAATTTTTGCGGATCCCTACGTTCAGGCCTTGCTCAAGACATATGATAAGCATTGTGTGTGATAGCGGAGCTTTGCATCCCATGTGCACGTAACTCTTATCATCACGCCTTGCAAGTCAACTGTAAGTGATAGTGGTGTGACGTGCTATGCGGCTGCTAGTAGCACGTTATACCTAGCCGTTACCTCTAGTGCCGTCCAAGCATGACTTGATTGTATCTAACAAAGAGTTGTCATGAGGGAAACTAAATTTGAACTTGGAGCAACGTAAGAGGGAACGGTCTCAATATCTTACCTGCACAACTCTCCATCATCCTACACTACTAATAGGAATAAAACAAATAAAAGTGGACATATTGAACACAACTATTTATTTCAATCTACGGTACTGTAGACTACAGTTCGTTCGGGCAATTAGTGTGCAGTACAGGCGCACGGTATATTGGGACCATTCTTTAACTTAAATGTGACTCGTCCACAAATGCAAATTTTTTAATAAAAATTAAAATTAAATAGCCATCTTACAACTTAAACATATATGCTATTTTTGTAGCATAAGTATAAAAAATCAATCTAACTATTCCGAATCAGAGTCATCTGTATCACTTTGTGTGTTTATTATGAAAGTGTCTCCGTTAACATCAACATGCTGGTCTACATTAAAGTACTTATTCTCTTCTTTGATTGCGTGGGCAATATATTTACCCCACAAGTCAGATGTTACGTTCAACATGACCTGCCTGATCAATTGACATACGGCACTGCTGTTTTTGGGGTCGCAATTCGCCGTATATGAAGTCGAGCTGAGACTCTGAAAACATTGAGTTCTATTGTGGCAGCTCACAAAGAGTAAATGAGAACAACTAGCTTTGCATATGATAAGCATGCTTATAGTCCGTACGTGTGCTCCGTATTAGTCCTAGTTGTTATAAACATTTTTTCCCAGGATGCTGCATTTTATGATAGGAACAAGCCACTTTGCAAATCGATAGAAGGGACCATAATAAAATATTTGACCCGAGGATAAACGAGATTCCTCCATTTGGAAAAGAGATGGCGCCACTTACTCGATTTTTTTTTAAAAAAATCTCAATCCTGAATGGATGCTCCGATTTGCATAATGAAGGTGTCAATCGACAGGAAATTAATTGATTTATTCTAGAAAAAATAAAAAAGCGCCCTAAAATAAATATAAGATAAAAAAAAACTGGAATAAATATATATAAAGTGTTTTTTTTTTGTATTATCGAAATTTTTTGAACAGTGTGTAAGGAAATAGAAGTTTTTATTTATATACATATTGTCACGCAATCATTTACACGTTTTACGCAAAAAATCGTTACTCAATATCTTGTCTCGTTACAAATTTATTGAAGAACTAGCTTTCCGCCCGCGGCTCCGCCCGCGTGGACTACAGGTTATATCGTGCCCAACTGTGGGATAAAATGTAGCCTATGTCCTTTCCCAGGCTCTAATCTATCTCTGTACCAAAATTCATCAAAATCGGTTCAGCGGTTTAGGCGTGAAAAGGTAACAGACAGACAGACAGACAGACAGAGTTACTTTCGCATTTATAATATTAGTATGGATTACCGCTGTCGTCCGCAAGACTTTGTCCGAGTATAATTCGTTAAAATGAAAATATTTTCTCTTCCCGTCATCCGATGTTTATAAAACTTGTACCATTTTGTAAATCGCTCTCAATCAGTCAATATTCCAGAAATAACATGCCTATTTTAACCTAAGTTAGGTATATATATATTAACCTATAGCCAGATAGACGTACGAAATTCTAATGATTGTTTTGTTTCTATAAAGATCCTATAAGTTTACTATTTTTTCTTCAAATCATTCTATGTTCTTAGGGTTGTTATAATTCCCAATATTTTTAAACGAGCAATTATTTTATCTTATACTTTAAACGAGCTATTCTTGTATATAAATATATATCTATTTTTAGGATCTCGGAAACGGCTCCAACGATTTTCTTGAAATTTGGTATGTAGGTTGATTCGGGGGCAAAAAGTCGATCTGGCTAGGTTTCATTTAAAAAAAATAACCGTGCGAAGCTCGGTCACCCAGGTACTATAAATATATATATATATTTAGGATCTCGGAAACGGCTCCAACGATTTTCATAAAATTTGGTATGTAGGTTGATTCGGGGGCGAAAAATAGATCTAGCTAGGTTTCATTTAAAAAAAAAACCGTCACCCAGGTACTTTTATTTATTTACATTGTGTTGATACTGGCGCCACAAGTGCACCTTATGCATTGATAATTAAACTAATTATCTTCCATTTCAAAGGTGCTGGAAACCCTGAAAATAAGGTCGCTATTAGTATAAAATACCAAAATAATAATAATATTAGGTAAATGTAAAATAGTTTTAGAACTGATAGTTTACTTACGTTTTGTTGTCACATTGGCCTTTGCACGTTTTACACTGTAACGTGCAAGGAAGATCTACAGCCACAACGCATTCACAACGCATCGAGTTGCAGCTCAATTTACAGCCACAATTATCAAAAAAGCTTAATTCGGGCCAAATTGGAGTGGCTTTGAACCATAGAGGAGTCCCGCGGCTCCGCCCGCGTGGACTACAGGTTATATCGTGCCCAACTGTGGGATAAAATGTAGCCTATGTCCTTTCCCAGGCTCTAATCTATCTCTGTACCAAAATTCATCAAAATCGGTTCAGCGGTTTAGGCGTGAAAAGGTAACAGACAGACAGACAGACAGACAGAGTTACTTTCGCATTTATAATATTAGTATGGATTACCGCTGTCGTCCGCAAGACTTTGTCCGAGTATAATTCGTTAAAATGAAAATATTTTCTCTTCCCGTCATCCGATGTTTATAAAACTTGTACCATTTTGTAAATCGCTCTCAATCAGTCAATATTCCAGAAATAACATGCCTATTTTAACCTAAGTTAGGTATATATATATTAACCTATAGCCAGATAGACGTACGAAATTCTAATGATTGTTTTGTTTCTATAAAGATCCTATAAGTTTACTATTTTTTCTTCAAATCATTCTATGTTCTTAGGGTTGTTATAATTCCCAATATTTTTAAACGAGCAATTATTTTATCTTATACTTTAAACGAGCTATTCTTGTATATAAATATTTATCTATTTTTAGGATCTCGGAAACGGCTCCAACGATTTTCTTGAAATTTGGTATGTAGGTTGATTCGGGGGCAAAAAGTCGATCTGGCTAGGTTTCATTTAAAAAAAATAACCGTGCGAAGCTCGGTCACCCAGGTACTATAAATATATATATATATATATATATATTTA